>JAJIZL010027581.1:150799-248748 GCA_023969395.1 Amblyomma maculatum | reverse complement strand
TGTTGGTCCATCGTTGTTTCCACAACATCAGCGCATCCAGTAGTGCCGCCTATACAGTGCCTCCTCCTGAGCCAACGTCGGGATAAATTATTTCTTCTGGGAGAATGCCTGCCCACGCGCACTTTCCGCAGTTATATTCGAGAGTATACAATGATCAAACCGTTTAAATTCCCTACCACTTCGTCTCGTTCTAGAGGTTTCCAAAGTGCACTTAAACCATATCAGTTGTGCGAACCAAGCTCTATGGCGAAAATATTCATTTGCGTGATTAGGGTCGCTATACTGCTTTGCTACTAAGCGATAATCAAGTTTTTCTCGGTTAGTTCAGCGGAAGAGAAGCCGCTGAGCACATTTATAATCGGTTTCTTATGCCATATCGCCATGTGAATACAAATGTCATTGTTAGTATATAACGTTAATCATCAGGTCTTATGTATGTTCAAAATGAGAGCCTGAGCTGTCCTGAAAATAGCAATGGTGCCGGCGCTTCTTTGCAAAATTACTCTGCAAGCTCACAAATATCATCGCGATGCAGAGTTATTGAACATATATTTTTCTATCTTTGTTTTCGTACTCTTGTTTTCTTCCCTCGTTTTGCTGGAGCTGTTGATGTAGACTGCGAGCACAAATGAAACTTAATAAATTTCCCTCATGCGCCCTCTTAGATGCAGTTTTCAACTGCATATATATTTTAAACATTTTCTGCTGCTTAGGAGCTTTGAAGCGACAGTCTTCCTTGGACCCAAACGTAACGACTTTTATTTCGTTTGTAGTGACAGGATTCTTGCAATGTTCCCGCAAATATATTTCTCTCATGTGCTCTCAGCTCTACTTTCACGCATTCAATCAACGCTCATCAACCGCATTGCACATGGGAACTGCGATTTTCATTGCAATCGATAATCAATAAATAAATCTGTTTCACTCCAGGTAAAAATATTATGCACTTTGTTCTGATTCATGCGCCTTGGCGGGCTTCTGTGATGCATTTAGAGAACGATAAACTCCATCACGCTGTCCTGAAATCGATAGAAACGACAAAAATAGTATTTTTGAAACTAAGAAACCATACATTGAAATAAGCCGCTGTCGGTGCCATTGAAAATGCACTAGCTCCGGAAAAGCACTTGATATTTCTAGCCTAACCTCCTCAGCTAGTTTGTCTACAAGGTTACAGCAGTACAGCCATTATTATTTATCGACAAACTAAAATCATTACTCACAAGCTGATCACTACAATTATGGCACGGTATAAGTTGGGCTCACCGGCCGTCCAGATTCACTTAGGTGCGATGTTTTGACCTGTAAACTGTATTTTTGTCAATGAGTTGCATATGTGATAAACTTTGTAGCGCCTCGAGATCAGACTATGCCTTTACTCTTCCATTCCACTGAGCCTAGTGCCCAGTCTTAGTACAAGTAGCTTTTCAATACCCCCGAATATAAAGTTAAGGGCAAGAAACTATGCTTTGTTCAAAGAAGGAAGCGAAATTCTTGACATTCGATGTCATGGGCAACTTAAACGCGATTATATGCAAGAAAACAATGAACCTCATGAGCACCAGTTGTTCAGAAATGCATGGGTTTTGCTTTGCTGGCATTTAGTGAAGCTGGATGGCGCTTGCACTGTCGGCGAACGGAACAAGCAAGCTGTAACATGGGCAGTGGAGCGGAGCATTAGCTGGACGAGGACTCAAGCATTTCCTCTTGACATGGCTCTGGCGTTCAGCGTGGTTTGCTACCACGTGAGAAACAGTGTTCTTTGTACTACTCGGAAAACAGACCGTGTTGCATTGAACTATTCGCGCTGCAGTGATTCCAATCGCGCTGAGGCACTGAACTCCTTTCTGCTCTAATAACGTCATTACGCGTCGTGATCCTGCACTCCATGGTTGCTTCCCAGTGGCTTCCGATGATGTGTCGTTTTCAAGAGCTTTTTGTGGAGATAACAACAGTACGACAGCCAAAGCTAGACCTGACTTCACCGCAGCTACGCCGCGAAGCGGCCTAGATAAGGTCCTATCATAAAAAGAAAATCAGTCTGCCATGACATTTCAATTCATGTTACCCCTATGCAACTGGCTGGAGCTGCCAACTCGGGTCGCTCTTTTCATATGGGAGGGTGATGTCAGAATAAGCCTAACAGAACCGTTTGCATTCTCGTTACCCCTACGACACGCAGGCACGTCCATACGACTTGGTTGAAGCATCACTTTATATGTGGGCTGGTAGCTTACGCTCTCGCGTCATAGCCTTAAAGGATGAGCTTAAGGGTCCCCAATAATGTAGCACCTTACACTGATCGGGAGTGATAAGGGAATAATGTAGCAGGCAAAAGAAACTTCTCCCGTTGCTTTCGCAATTCAACTAGGGTTACCTGGAGCTAAACCACAACTAATCTTTGCTTATTTGTAGAAAACCGGTATTTTAATGCAGACCGTGGATTTGTCACTCGTCGAGCGAGAAAATAAAGCGCTGACCAATCCTCTAGAAACTGGGACATTTCTATTGGCGCCCAACGTGAATTTTGCTGAAAGTTTTTGTCACCGCGCATGCGTCACAGTCTTACTAACAGCAGTCCGTGTTTACATGCGTAACCGTACCTGTCTATTCAGGGGCACCTTACGGAACAGCCGAGTCATATAGCCATGCGGCTTCTATGAATCAGCACTTATGAGACAAGAATAATCATCCCTGACTTCTTTAGCGAAACTATGAACATCCTGTCCCAGCTACGAGGGTCAAAAGCAGATTTTACATTACGTTGGGAAATGAGCGACTTCCATCTGCTTCATATCTCTTGTATAGTTTAAATCAGCTACAGCTGATTTTATTGATCTTCGATGACAATAAATCCTTCTTCGACTCTTGGTGATATCGAGTGCTTTTAGAGCGAAATTGCAGTTTCTGACTTTTCTCAGACCAAACGTGTGTTTCTAGCAGCCTTAATAAGTTCTGCCGCAACCTGAACGCATACACTGCGGCGGCCACTCGCAGGAAAATAGGAGTTCATACAAAGTTTTCGAGAAGCGTTTATGCCGCCATAATACGTTATTCAATAAAAGACGCTTTTTTAGCCAAGACGCAGGGCGATGATGAGGACGCAAGTTTTGTGAGCTGCAATGGCGAAGGTTCCTGGAGAACCGGAGCAAAGTAGGTTGGTGCCGTACAGCGGCGTCATCTAATTTTAGCCTACCTGTTATTTTGTCTTGATCTAATTCATTCTACCAATGAAGCTTAGATAAGCCTGATTTTTTGTTTATAATATCTAATTATGACGGTTGCCTTACATTTATGACCTTTCTTATCTCTGACAGTTCTACCCTCTCCGCATGGTTGCATGCCGTGAGACTGTAATTTTACTGCACTTTTCTGCTCCTTATATAGGTTACTTTATTGCTACTAACCTATTGCCTACTTCTATGGTATTCTTCGTGATATTCTCCTTGAATAATGTATTCGCTGCTTCAGAAAAAGATGGGAGGGGATAAGATAACCGCACCAGATATTTCAGACGAAGCGCGAAGCGTCAACGATAGGAGCGGCGACTTTGGCATTGAAAGCGAATCCTATATGCGAGAGCTAAATACGGTTTTTCTTGGCGCCATCGCCTCCAAGCGTTGACCACATGTCAAGAACAGGAGTAGCACTTTGAAGCAAGCCTAAGGTGCGATATGTCCGATCTCTTGTTATATGCCTTTCGGCAGGCTTAATGGAGACCAGAGCATGCGCCCATGTTTGCGGTCGACTTGTTTGCGCTGGAACTAGCTTAACGTTTAAACTTCTTCTGCGGTGCATCAACTTCCTGGACGTGAGTACCTCGAAGGCGAGATTTATAGTTAGTACACGTTGGGACACAGCGAAACGTGTCGCAGCAATCTATTTGACGGGACTAGTGCGAAAGTTTATATCTCGGATAAGGAATCCTTCCTGGCTTCTATGCGATCTCGGGCAGCTTCTGCGGCCTCCTTTTTGCGTTTAGGAGGTTTATCACGTCAAGGGCATCATGCTTAACTTGACATAGTGCGGCTTGTAGCATATTTGTTACTTAATTTCGTAGACAGCATGCACAGATGTATTGGTTCCTGCTTCTATATTGGTGTTTTATGTGAACATTATAAATGAAAAGACTTCGTCCATTAGTTCGTGTTCCACGTCCACATTTATGGGTAAGATCAAGCACTCTATGAGCGATCGTTTAACCTGCGCGTCCACCGTTGATTAGCTGTTTAACCACGATGACCAGTTCTATTACAGCGCATTATCTGATGCACGAAAATTGAGCCCACTGACACTCGTTCGGCGATAACACATTCAGTGGAACAGTAGCTTATAACCACCTGTCTCACAAAAATTTGGGTGACCGCAGTTGCTATGCGTATATTATAGGGCAGTTGTAGGTATTATGCGTGAGGAAAGCAGTGACATCGGTAATGAACTATTACTAAAAACCAAAAAGGGCGTGGTACATTTATGGACTTATGTATGTGCGGTAAATTGTCATGCCAGCGCCGAGACTGCAAAATACAGACGATCGCAGAAAACGCTGCTTAAACCCTTTGTGGTAGCGGCAAGAGGATACGTAGTGCGTCAACTGGGTGAAGGACAGATACATAGATATATATATTGTAAGAATGGGGGGTTTATTCAGCAGATCAACAGGACTTGATCAACAGGACTGAACAGATCAGCGGCGAACACAGCGGCAGCGAACACAGTCAGATCCAGCACGCGCAGCGATCACGATGCCACTGACTGGCATATTCCTTGTGCACTTCTTCCTCTTCACGATTACCCGCGGGAGGAAGAGGAGACATCCTGGCGACTTACGGCGTGAGCAAGACGGCAGGGTCGTAATAGGGTTTGAGGCGCTGGACGTGAACAATCTCGCGTCCGCGCCGGCGTAGATCATGGGACGGCGTAACAGGTTCCACCACATAATTAACCGGCGAGGTGCGCTCCAGAACACGGTATTGGCCATGGTATTTAGCAAGAATCCATAGCCACACAAGAGCGCCAGACGAGAAGTGCAGTGTCGAGTGTTGGCTGTTATGATTGGATTTATGGCGGTACTGGGTGTTAGCCGTGAATTCGCGGGCAATTTGTCGACAGTATTACGCATGCTGGGCTGCTTGAGACGCAGGAGTATACTTTGATATGTCTGGCTGATACGGGAGTATGGTGTCGATTGTAGCAGAGGGGTGACGGCCGTAGAGGAGAAAAAAAGGAGAGAAGCCAGTAGTAGACTGCGTTGCGGTACTGTATGCGTACGTGACATACGGAAGGACGAGGTCCCAGTTTGAGTGGTTGGAGGAGACGTACATAGAGAGCATGTCGCCAAGGGTACGATTGAAACGCTCAGTGAGGCCATAGGTCTGAGGATGATAGGCGGAGGTGGTTCTATGAATAATGTTGCACTTGGTGAGCAAGGCTTTCACAACGTCACTCAAGAAAACGCGTCCTCTGTCGCTGAGCAGCTCTCGAGGTGCGCCATCGCGAAGAACAAACCGCTGCAAAATGAAGGAAGCTACTTCTGACGCTGTGGCGGATGGAAGTGCGGCGGTTTCTGCATACCTCGTCAGATGATCAACGGCTATGATAGCCCAGTAGTTGCCGGCCGCAGTGTAGGGAAGCGGCCCGTACAAATCAATGCCGACGCGGTCGAAAGGACGTGGTGGGCTGGGTAACGGCAGCAACTCTCCAGCAGAACGTTGAGGAGATGGTTTGCGACGTTGACAGGTGAGGCATGAGCGAACGTACTTGAGTACAAAGGTGTACATGCCCCTCCAGTAGTAACGCAGCCGGAGACGAGTGTATGTCTTGAAGACGCCCGCGTGACCGGACTGTGGGTCAGCGTGGAAATAGTCACAAATTTGCGAACGTAGCTGCCGGGGACTAACTAGCAACCACTTGCGGCCATCTGCGCAGTAGTTGCGGCGGTAGAGGAGGTTATCACGAATGGCGAAGTGGGAAGCATGGCGGCGGAGAGCACGCGATGGAGAAGCAGCTGTAGGATTGGAGATAAAATCGAGGATAGAGTTTATCCAAGGATCTTGCCGCTGCGCTGACGGCATGTCATTGATGTGAAGCGATAGCGGGGAATCGTCGGAAGGGGAAAGGCTCGCGACCTCAGCTGTAAGGGGGCAGCGGGAAAGTGCATCGGCATCATGATGTTTGCGGCCAGAGCGGTAAACAACGCGGACATCATATTCCTGAAGGCGAAGAACCCATCTTGCCAGTCTGCCGGACGGGTCTTTCAGTGAGGAAAGCCAGCAAAGCGCATGGTGGTCCGTCACTACGTTAAAAGAGCGACCATAGAGGTAAGGGCGGAATTTAGTAAGAGCCCAAATAATCGCTAAGCATTCTTTTTCAGTGACAGAGTAATTGGATTCAGCCTTCGTGAGTGTACGGCTAGTATAGGCGACCACGTATTCAGTATAACCTGCTTTGCGCTGAGCGAGCACAGCGCCCAGACCAATACCACTGGCGTCTGTGTGGACCTCATTAGGCGCTGTGGTGTCGAAGTGACGTAGGACAGGCGGTGCCGTGAGGATGTGTCGTAAAGCATAGAAGGCATCGTCGCACGCTGGTGACCACGACGAAAGGTCGGAACTGCTGGACAGAAGTTCTGTCAAGGCAGCAGCAATGGAAGCAAAGTTCCTAATAAAGCGGCGAAAGTAAGAGCACAGCCCGAGGAAGCTACGTAGATCTTTGATGGAAGTCGGTTTGGGAAAGGCTGTTACGGCACGAAGTTTGGCAGGGTCTGGAGATACACCTTCTTTGGAAACAACGTGGCCGAGAATGGAGAGCTGGCGGGCGGCAAAACGACATTTTTTTCAAATGCAGCTGAAGTCCGGCATCAGATAGGCAGGTCAAAACGTGCTTCAGATGGTAGAGATGTGTGTCAAAGTCACGAGAAAAGACGACAATGTCCTCGAGGTAGCAGAGGCATGTCTTCCACTTTTGGCCACGCAAAATGGTGTCCATCATCCGCTCAAATGTTGCCGGAGCATTACAAAGGCCAAACGGCATAACTGTAAAATCGTACAAGCCGTCGGGAGTTACAAAGGCAGTTTTGGGGTGATCAGCCGCTTCCAAGGGGACTTGCCAGTACCCGGAACGTAAATCTAGGGAAGAAAAGAGTTCGGCGCCTTGCAAACAATCGAGAGCGTCGTCGATGCGTGGGAGAGAATAGACGTCCTTTCGCGTAATCTTATTAAGGCGGCGATAATCGACACAGAAGCGAATAGAACCATCTTTCTTTTTTACAAGGACAACAGGTGAGGCCCAAGGGCTGCTTGAGGACTGAATCACGCCATACTGGATCATTAGGTAGACTTGCTCTTCAATAGCCTGGCGTTCGGTTGCTGACACACGATAGGGGCGCTGTCGTAGTGGTGCGTGGGTGCCGGTGTCGATGCCACGAGTGACTGTAGAAGTTTGACCCAAAGAACTTTGATGAGAGTCGAAGGAGGAGCGAAAGTGATGTAGTAGATTCAAGAGCTGAGTGCGCTGCTCTGGAGGAAGATCGGCATCGATGGAACGGAGGAACAAGTCTGTAGAGGGGGGAGCGGGCGCAGGTGAACGGGGGCTGAGCGCAGTCACGGCACAGTGCGGCGCGTCGTCAGGTTCCTCAGAGATCAGAAGAGACGCGATTGGCTGGATACGTCCGAGGCATTCGCCATGGCGCAAAGCAGTAGGGGAGTTAAATGGGTTAGAGACCCATAACATGGAAAGGCCAGCGGAAATAGCGAGCACTGCGTAGGGCAATGGAAGGCACTTGCGGCGCAGGAAAGTATGGGCTGGTGTGAAGAGAACGGTGTCATCGCTAATAGATGCACAAGCGACACAAACAAGCACTGAAGAGCAGGGAGGAAGGTCGATATCTTCGGCGACGAGGGCTTTAGCAGCGGAATTTGATTGATCAGCGTCTGGTAAGGCATCGGGCGCAGTCGAGAACCCCACTTCAGCTCGAGCACAATCGATAATAGCAGCGCGACGCGACAGGAAATCCCAGCCTAAAATTACAGCGTGCGAGCAACTTGGCAGCACGACGAACTCAATGGTATAAAGGGAGTTCTGGATAACTACTCGAGCGGTGCACGCTGCTAAAGGCTTGATATGCTGAGCGCTGGCCGTTCGCAACGAAAGTCCCGCAATTGGCGTCTTCACTTTCTTTAAAGTGCGACATAGTTTTGCGTCCATTACTGAAATCGCAGCACCAGTGTCAATTAGAGCCATGACAGCAACACCCTCGACGAAAACTTCAATTTGGTTTGTCGGCGACAGATGAGGACTTGGGAAGTTCGACTGGGTTGCAGTTCTCGCCTCTAGTTTTCCTCATGTGAAGCGTTCTGTCGACGTCGCATCGGAGAGATAGAGCGGCGTCGCGGCGACAGTGAACGGCGGTCGGACATGGCTGAGCGATCTGGGGAGAACTGAGGGCGGGCTGGAGGCTCAGTAGGCGCGGAATACTGAGGCGTCGGAGACCAGTATGCAGAACCATGAATAGGTGGTGCCGACACCGGGAGACGGTTGCGGCAATAACGAGAAATGTGTCCAGCAAGCCCACAAGGGTAACAAATTGGCCGGTTATCCGCCGTGCGCCAGGGATTACGTGGTCTTGAAGCCGGTCGCATAAACTGCGCAGGTTCTCGCGCAGGCGCAGGAGGCGGCTGAACGTAGGCAGGTGGCGGTGGGGCATATGTAGGTGGCGGTCGGGCCGCAACAGCCGCATATGTTAACGGCGCTGTAACAGGCATGGGTTGAGGGACTGGAGGAAGAGATTCAGCTACCTGTTCTTGAATAATGTGGCGCAAACTGGGAGCTAGGTGTGAGGAAGGCTTTTGATGGCAGGATATAAGGGAGAGCTGTCGAGCAACTTCTTCCCGAAAGAAGCTCTTAATTTGTGGCAGGAGCGCAGAATGTTCGCCTGCATCTGTCAGGCCAGCAAGGAACTCAGAGTGCATGGTGTTCGCGCGAGTTATGGCCCTTTATTTCCGCAGTTCATCATAACTTTGACACAGTGTGACCACTTCCGCGACGGTGCGGATATCTCGAGCCGACAGCATCTGAAAGGCATCGTCATCGATGCCTTGCAGAATGTACTTGATCTTTTCGGCCTCTGACATGTGTGGGTTAACGCGCTTGCACAAGTCGACGACGTCCTCGATATAGCTCGTGAAATTTTCGCCAACTTGCTGAGACCGCGTACGCAAGCGCTGTTCAGCGCGGAGTTTCCTCACAGCTGGTCGGCCGAAAACTTCAGAGAAGCTGGCTTTAAACGCGGCCATGATGGAATGTCCGCTTCATGGGTTCGAAACCGTAGGTTTGCTACGCCGGTGAGATAGAAAATGACGTTGCTTAACTTTGCTTCCGCGTCCCATTTGTTGTAAACGCTCACTTGTTCATAGGATGTGAGCAAGTCCTCGACATCGTGGTCCTCAGTGCCGCTGAAGATGGCGGGGTCTCGCTGGCGGAGGGAGCCGGGACAGATGATGGCCGAGCCAACTTGTACGGCTTGGTTGTTGACGTCCTCATGCATCGCAGGAGGTGGTAACGTACGGCTGCGGAGTTCCAGGGCGAGAGGATAGATCTTGAGCTTGAGCGGCAGCTCCACCAAATGTAAGAATGGGGGATTTATTAAGCAGATCAACAGGACTCTATCAGCAGGACTGAGCAGATCAGGGGCGAACACAGCGGCAGCGAACACTGTCAGATCCAGCACGCGCAGCGATCACGATGCCACTGACTGGCATGTTCCTTGTGCACTTCTTCCTCTTCACAATATGTATAATAGCGAAGAAGCTGCAGGGGTTGGTGAGCTGTGTTTGGCCTGGTTGTTGATTGCAATCTTTTAGAGCCTTCTCGCGAATGCCTTCAATAATGACAAAGATACGCTCCGCCTTGTTCCTACTTAGTTTGGACTCCTAGAGAAAGTCATTGCTGTTTTACAGTTCCACATGCACTTCGTATTATTAAACCATACAACGGCACTTTGGAACATATACATCTAAGATATTCGCCTTAAAAGCCGTACTACAAAAAAGAACTTGGCTCCACCATTCCGACTGGTTTTCCCTGCACATCCAAATATTTCCGCTGATCGCCCCCATCACTTCCCCTTTATCCATCGACTGCTTTCCGACCTTATGACGAGCATGAATTTAAGCCTTCATTACGCAAGGCGACTGTCGGCAACTCGTTTTACTCCAGGCGGCGAGCCGACAAAGGGAGCTAATAGCATTTAGGTTGAAGGTTGAAGGTTTATTTCCGCAACTGGCGTTGCGAGGACAGCCAGGGAAAAAGCTGTATAAACAGCTTACTTATAAACAAGCCGTATTTGCTCAGAATTTCGTATTAGAGCGTAGTTAGCGGAGGTGCACAGGTTCCTGCATGGTCACGACGTCCATGTTTCTATGAAGGCGAAACTAGTGATCTCTAAATATGTATATCACAATACGAAATTGAGTTATATCGAACAACCTGTGTTTGAAAGAGTGAATTATCATCGACAGTACAGTTGGTACTCTTAAAACAACAGCAGTAAACGATTCTTGAGGCCAACTCATCGCAGCATATACGTATGCATGTGAGTGCTACAGAACTGTTTCTTCCTATTCTGGGCTTCTTCGTTGTCGCTGTTTACGCGGAACCGAGCGCAGCAGATGTACCCTACAGCTTCATAAATGTATCCTGTGTGTAATAAAACTGGCTTTGTTTCGCTACTGCTCGCATGTACTGACAGAAAGCTCATGAACTACACGATGCAGGTCACCGGCTGGAACACTTGAAAATGACTGTGACCAATCTATTACATAGAATAATAGACACCCCTGCATGTTAAAAGAGCATGTATCTCGCACTGTGGACGAACGCTGAGTGCCTTTTGTGATGAAAAATTTCCAGAAAAATGTAAGAAATAGAAGACGTCACGTTATGCTACCTAGAAACTCGCAGCATAGAAAGGCGAAATTTCGGGAATCATTGCAGCAATAATTTTATAATAAATGAGAGCCCTGCTTTCAACATAATTAAAAATTCTTCCCTGCTTGCGCGTCAACCTTTGTCACAAGTACACCACAATACACCCTATTATATTTCCAAGAGGCAAATTCTGGATTCTAGGAAACACTAGCTAAACACAATTCCAGGACTGCATAAAATATGCCCACCGATAACACAAAATGTCTCGTTGTCTCTTACTGCACCTGACAGGGGCAGCACTGTGAAGTTGCTCATTGTCAACTCCTTTTTGTCTCATGCGTTTTGTACAGTTTTGTCTCATGCGCCTTTTGACTGTCACCTAGTACCATAATAGCCGCAAAACACTGCTATTCTCAAAGCACCCAGTACAATTAGTATCCATGGGCACTAATTGCATTGCACAGGTGCTGTGGCCGGTTTCACGGAGAGTCGCTGCAGCGATTTGAACCGTAGAAGAGTTTACAATGAGAGAGAGACAGAGAAAGAGAGAGAAGGCAGAGAGGATTTACAATAGTTATTTGTATTTTCGAATATGGAGCCTGCTGCATTCACCTGACAGTATTTCGCTATCGTCACAAGCACTCAGTCGGACATTGTATATGTATGACGCATTTACCTAGGTTAAATTAAGGAGGAGATCAGTTCGAAGCTAATAAAGGCGATCCTCTTTACAGCACAATGCGAAGAATTGTAGCTGTTTTAAACGAGGCCTAATTGGCAGTGCCGTTAATACAGTACATTCGAGAATGGTGCCGGGAAGCTCATCGTTTCATTCAGGCCCGGCTTTGAAACACATTCTAGGCATTGTGTCTGCTTTCTTAAAGGTCAGTTCATCCTAACACGCTCTGCTGACCATCTCTGACGACAGGCTTTGTCCACACACTCAGGTGAAGCAGCTAAAGTAGAAATAAATGCTTTCGCCTTAATACTGTCACGTGGTGATGACAAAGCCATAGGCAGTAGTAGTAGTAGTACTAACTTTATTAAAACAGGGGAACTTTGGGCATTGTCACCCGTTAATAATTAGGGAGGTATTATTAACGATGCGCCCTTAACGGTGCGCTCACTCCCAGACACCCTTAGAGTGAGTGGGGGTAGCTGTTCCGGTCGCAAAGGAGATGCCTTCGACCTGCGTGGCAAGCTCAGCCGGAATTCAACTACCTTGTAGTGACAGAGGGGGGTGGCCGTTTGGTGCCCAGCTGTCGCCGGTTCAAACCAGGAGTAAGGATCGGAGTCAGAAGTAACAAACAAAACACAATTTATGCATAGCAAGAGGCGATACAAAGGAATACACAAGAACACTTGAAATGCACAGACGAGAGGTTCACAGAATACAAACGCTAAGCAGGCAACTACAGAATGATTCAACAACACAGAGGCTTTACAACAGATCAAACACGAGAGAGTTAAATAAACAAACACCAAATTGTTCACCGGGCACTGTTGTAGTCCGACGCCTCAAGAGTCACGATGTGGCCGCCATACGCGATGAGCGCCGCTCGCTTGCAGGTGCGTGGGGTTGTCAGCAGCGGGTGATCCCCGGGAGTCCAGCCGAAGCACAGGCTAGCACGTCGCAAATACTGACTGACTGACTGACTACGCAAGCGGTGCGGTCTCTTTAAATAGGGCGCGCCGCGTCTGTCTGTTTACACGCGCCAAAGCTAGAGCGCACACACATTTAGCTTCGCTGGTTAGAGCACTCCCTTCTCCTCCCATCGAGCCGCGCGTCGTCAATGGTTAGGTCCCATTGAAAGTTCTCGAAAGGTCTGCCGCATTCCAGGCCGATGAACCACCGTCCTCCCCGGGCAAGGGTAAAGAGGGTGACGGCAACGCGTACAAAGCTACGCGCTCTCCCGCGCGGGGAAGGAGGCTTTTCTCTCCATGCTTTACACGCGACGCCGCGCGGGCCTCGCGCCGTGCCGGCTTGATGAAAAGGTGCCCCGATTTCGTGACACTGCCCCTCCCTTAAAGAATATTGTCCTACTATATTCACAACCACCAGGAACATCGCGGGCACATGCATGCGCTCACAAATTATATGGGACAAATGTCCACATCACACACATTGCACAAATTTCACAAACTGTAATAACACATCACAAAATTCACACATCAATGCCATGATGTTCACAAACATAACAACACACTGTTCTCGGGTACACATAGGAACAAACAACACATAAACACATAGTTATTCAAATGTGATGCGCACAAACCCACTTCATGCTTTCGCCTATATTACCAAAAACTGCTTGTGGCTATTCCTTGGAACAGGTGAGCTCTTCTCAAACTGCAGGTTCTCTTTCTTACGAAGCACTGGCGCTTCTTTCGTTCGCTCGTCCGGCTTCCTTTTCTGGTTCTAATGGTACTTCTCATTCGCGATTTTATCTCGCTCCTCCCTCTACTTTTGAGTTCTGCTTTCCGATCGGAAGCTTGGCCAGAACTAGCGCTAACATGCCTAGGACCGCTTCTGTTAGGCAGTCTCATTCTTTCCCGGCTGGTGATACAATCTTTGCGCTTGCGCTTCCAGTCATTCATGAACTACTTCCCTGTGTGTATTCGCGAGCTTTCTTGCTCGACTTCGCGTGCCTTGGCAGGTTTGAATTCTTTTCTCTTCATTTGCACCTTCTTTTTTCGAACTGCTGGCCGAGGCAGGTTTGCTCCGGATTCACTTGCATATTTAGGACATTGTGGTCTTGATGGAGCATCTCGTTGAGAATCATTTTATTCTCCCTTAATTCTTTTCATTTTCTTTCTTTTCTTTACGACCTTCAGTCGTACCTTCTTGAAGCAGAGCTCATTTGCAACTGGAGACTCATTCTCCTCACTTTTGGTTACATCCTGTTCCTGAATTCCTGGAAGAATGCTGTCTTCAGTTTCAGCTCCATCTGAGCTTTCGGCCTCGCTGTTATTTGACAGCTCTTCCTCTAGGTCACTCAGGCACTCAGGCATGGTGCAATCTGACGTGGAGTCAGAATCCTGCCCTTTCTCTTCAGGCGAAGAGTACATGAATGAGCATTCTGGCTCAACAATTGCCGTTGCCGCTTCTGTGCAACCTGTCGTTCGGAGGGCACAATCTCATTTTCCTGAGAAATTTTAGTTTCAGTAAAGTTTTCTGAATTTTCTGTTGCCGGAACACGCTGTTCCACAACCTCATTCTGGCTGCTGGAGTTAGTTTCCACAGTACCTGTGGCTGTCAACGAATCGCTCGGTTCGCTGTACTTTCTAATATAAAGAAAGGTAACGTACGGAGGCTCGGTGTCACGAAATCGGCGCCCATTTTCATCAAGCCAGTACGGCGCGAGGCCCGCACGGCGTCGCGTGGAAGGCATGGAGAGAAAAGCTCCCTTCCCCGCGCGGGAGAGCGCGTAGCTTTGTACGCGTTGCCGTGACCCTCTTTCCCATTATCTGGGGAGGACGGTGGTTCATCGGCCTGGAATGTGCCAGGCCTTTCGAGAAGGTTCTATGGGACCTGGCCAATGACGACGCGCGGCTCGACGGGAGGAGAAGAGGGAGCTATAACCAGCGAAGCTATGTGTGTGTGCGCGCTAGCTTTGGCGCGTGTTAACAAACAGACGCGGCGCGCCCTATTTAAAGCGACCGCGCCGCGTGTTGAGTCAGTCAGCCAGTCAGTCAGTTCGTCAAGTGTTTTGCGACGTGCTCGCCTGTGTTTCGACTGGACTCCCGGGGATCACCCGCTGCTGGCAAGCCCACGGACTTTCAAGGGAGCGGCGCTCGTCTCGTATGGCGGCCACATCGTGACTCTTGAGGCGTCGGACTGCAACAGTGTCCGGTGAACAATTTGGTGTTTGTTTATGTACTCTCTCGTATTTCATCTGTTGTAAAGCCTCTACGTTATTGGATACCTGTGTAATTGCATGCTTAGCGTTTGTATTCTGTGAACCTCTCGTCTGTTGTACTTCAAGTGATATTGTGTATTCCTTTGTATCGTCTCTTGCTGTGCATAAATTGTGTTTTGTTTGTTACTTCTGACTCCGATCCTTACTCCTGGTTTGAACCGGCGACAGCTGGGCACCAAACGGCCACCCCCCTCTGTCACCACAAGGTAGTTGAATTCCGGCTGAGCTTGCCACGCAGGTCGAGGGCATCTCCTTTGCGACCGGAACAGCTACCCCCACTCACTCTAAGGGTGTCTGGGAGTGTGCGCACCGTTAAGGGCGCATCGTTAATAATACCCCCTTAATTATTAACGGGTGACACTCGGTAATACCTTTCAAACGCCAAACCTCAGCCAGATTTCTGAGAAGGATATCACTCTCTTTTAGGAATTATTTTTCTTTTTCTGCCTGCTTCCTGAGCCATTCTTTTTCACTTTCTGCTCGTTTCCTGAGCCATTCTCTCTCTCGTTCTTCAGTTTGCCTCTCTCTTTCTCAGCTTCTTCTCTTTCCTTCTTAGCCTGTTCTAGAACCTCCCTTTCTTTTCGGTCCACCCAATCTCGCAGTTCAGCTCCTTTAAGACCTTTCTCTAGGCCCAATGAAATAATCTCTTTGAGATTCATCCTCAATCTGAACTGCCTAATGCTAACACATAGCACTCTCAATGAACCTAACACAACTGCTTCAGCGCGGTACCTCTCGCTATCGCTCCGCTGTTACACTGTTTACGACCTCTTCGTAAACCCTTCCAACTCGTTCTCCGTCCTCTGAGCTTGAGTGCACCAAACGTCCTGTCGCGGACGCCAGAATAATTGTCATTCATTAATAATTAGGGGATTTTATTAACGATGCGCCCTTAACGGTGCGCACACTCCCAGACACCCTTAGAGTGAGTGGGGGTAGCTGTTCCGGTTGCAAAGGAGCTGCCCTCGACCTGCGTGTCAAGCTCAGCCGGAATTCAACTACTTCGTAGTGAGAGAAGGGGGCGGCCGTTTGGTGCCCAGCTGTCGCCGGTTCAAACCAGAGTAAGGATCGGAGTCAGAAGTAACAAACAAAACAAAATTTATGCACATTAAGAGACGATACAAAGGAATACACAAGAACACTTGAAATGTACAGACGAGAGGTTCACAGAATATAAAGCGCTAAGCATGCAACTACAGAATGATTAAATAACTCAGAAGGGTTACAACACATCAAACACGAGAGAGTTACATAAACAAACACCAAATTTTTAACCGGGCACTATTGCAGTCCGAGGGCTCAAGAGTCACGATGTGGCCGCCATACGAGACGAGCGCCGCTCCCTTGCAGGTCCGTGGGCTTGCCAGCAGCGGGTGATCCCTAGGAGTCCAGCCGACGCACAGGCTAGCACCTCGCAAATACTGACTGACTGACTGACTGACTGACTACACAAGCGGAGCGATCTTTTTAAATAGGGCACGCCGCGTCTGTCTGTTTACACGCGCCAAAGCTAGCGCGCACACACACTTAGCTTCGCTGGTTAGAGCGCTCCCTTCTCCTCCCATCGAGCCGCGCGTCGTCATTGGTTAGGTCCCATAGAAAGTTCTCGAAAGGTCTGGCGCATTCCAGGCCGATGAACCACTGTCCTCCCCGGGCAATGGGAAAGAGGGTGACGGCAACGCGTACAAAGCTACACGCTCTCCCGCGCGGGGAAGAAGGCTTTTCTCTCCATGCTTTCCACGCGACGCCGCGCGGACCTCGCGCCGTGCCGGCTTGATGAAAAGGTGCGCCGATTTCGTGACAGGCATGCATGCCCCGAGGCCCTTACACGGCCCCACTACACTCAAACGTTCATGCTCTTATGGCTCATCACGTCGGCAGCCCAGTCTGAGGCGATCTTTTGCAGAACCGGGTCCTCAGAGTGCAGCGGGGTCTCCCAATCCTCCCGGGTGGTAAGGTGCTCTTGACCCCGCGGGAGAGGATCCGCCGGGCGTCGGAACAGGATGTGGGCGAGGGTGACCGTGGGGTTGTTGTAAAGGGTGCAGGAGTGATCGTTTAGGGTGTGGTGGCAGCGAGACGCACTATAAGGGGGCGGGAGGGTGCGCGTCTGGAGTTGTCGCCAGAGCGTCTGGTGGTAGTTATCTAGAGATGGGTATGGTGGAGGTTAGATAAGTCGCTCTGCCCGATAGGCCTGCGTTAGCTCACTGAAGGAGTGCATGCGATCACTCGTTAATCACGGATTGGTGTCTCCGTGCGCCCGGTTTAAAGAGCCTCGGGTCACGCATTGGCGGCCTCGTTACCGGGATTCCCGGAGTGCGCAGGCACCCATATCAGCTCCACATAGCGAGGCGGGTTGGCGGTGGGCGAGCTCAGTATGCTGAACGCAGAAAGGTTGACTCTACCCAGCGCAAACTTTAGTATCGCAATTTTAGAGTCAGAAATTATGTAGCGTGCTTCCGTGTGTGCAAGCCCGTAGGCGATGGCTACTTTCTCCGCTTCCTTTGAGGAGATGACTGAGGGGAGGAGGACAGTCGCAAGAGGTTGCAGGAAGGAATTGTTGATGGCCAATAACGCTCCCTAGCATGAGGCGTCCACCCATATACGGCGTGCGTTTCGGAGCCGTAGTATTTGTGGAGCGCCTTTGCTCGGGCTCTTCGCCGTTGCTCCTGATGCGGGGTGTGCATGTTGCGAGAGAGAGGCTTGATGGGAAGGTTTCGGTGGAGGGGGCGAGGTATGGAAAAGAGGGTCGGGTCATTCGCTGGGACGCGAACGCCTAAAGCCTCCAGGATATGGCGACCGGTGGAAGTCTTGGTGAGACGCAAGTATTGGGCTTAGCGATGGCCTCCACAACTCCCCAACTGTGTTGTGGAGGCCAAGCTTTAGAAGGCGTTTTGTGGACGCATTGATTTGGAGATATAGGGCCGTCTTGAACGCCGTGCGCAAAATAACGACCAAGGCGCCCATTTTCTGCCTGCCCGAGTCGGGGATAGGGGACTGTGTATAGGAAACTGCTGAGAACAAAGGCGTGAATTAGACGGTATAGGTCACTCTCCTTCATGCCTCTGTGATAGCCCGAAACTCGACGGTTGAGGTGCGATATCGCGCCTGTCACCTGCTTTAATTTCTTGAGAGTTAAGGTGTTCTCGCCATTGTTCTGGAGGTGAAGTCCCAGAACTCGGAGCGTATTCACCTATGGGTCTAAAGGTTTTACTTGTTTTGATTTTTAGATAGGAGTAATTGTGGTGACTATTTCGGTTATAGTCATGAATGTGGTGCTATGTCAAGTTTGGTATGAACGTTTGGGTTTGTTTCATTGTGATTAGCATAAGCTTCTATCGTGTTCGATAAAACTCTCTTTTCCTTACCCCTACACACATGCAGAAGCATAACGCTGAACAATTACCTATCAGTTTGCGTAGATTTCGTAAAAGCATTTGACAAGGTCCCACTCAGTAAACTACTTTTTAAGTCACTGAAAGCAGTGATTAGTGAAACTGTTTTGATATGGATTGAAGCCTATCCGAACAATCGCAGGTAGGTTGTGCGTATAGGTGACTGTCTTCTTTAAAATTAGGATTCTTCTCTGACATTCCTCAATAATCGGTTCTAGCTCCATTATTGGTTTTAGTCTATATTAATATTATTAACCAGGTTATTGAGTCTTCTGCAGAGTGGAAGCTTTATGCAGACGACTGTGCAATTTTTTCTCGAATATCTCAAGCTGACGACCAGGTAAGAATAAATCCATTTCTTCATTGTTTGCATCTTTGGTGCAAAAAATGGGACATCAAAATTAATTATACAAAGTCAACTTTTGCGCATATTACAAAAAAAAGGGTATTAGGTTATTTAGTTTTACTATTGGAAACAAGAAGTTAAAAAAATGCTTATACCTTAAAATATTTAGGAGTCACAATTACTCATAGCCTCTATTGGCATAAAAATATTAATAACCTGCACTCAACTGCTTTACAAAACCTTTACTTTCTGAGAAATAAACTAAAATATGAAACAAAAGATGTCAAATTATTCACCTATAAAACGTTCATACGGCCATTCTTGGAGTACGCCTGCTTTGTCGGGAACCTCCACCAAAAGGTTTGAAAGATAAACCGGAACGTATTCAACGAATTACCGCTCGGTTTATTCTGTCAAGATACAGAAGAATGGACTCAGTGAAGAAAATACTACAGACGTGTGAACTTGATTTACTTGAAATTCCAAAGCAAAAATCAAGATTAAAGTTTCTATTTCAGATACTCGAAGGGTATTTAAAGATAAGAAAAGATAGATATATTCATTCCCCGGGAAAACGGAGAACCAGAAAAAATCACACTAGAGCAATTAGGCCGTATTGCATACGCGTTGATGTTTTTCGCAACTCTTTTTTTTTCTTGATGTGATAGAATCTTGGTATGCTTTGCAAGCTGATGTTCAGCAAACGGATGTACAAAAGTTCGAATGATCCATTGATATTTTGTGTTCAGGGCGTCGAACTGAAGGTTATTAATCTTTTGTGTATTATATTGCATACCCTCCATGTATCGACCATCAAATGAGGGCTAACAGTACGAATACAAAAATGGCATAAGTATAGTGACGCAGGTCAAAGGCTAGAGCGACTGTAAATAACATCTACATAGATGTTTAGTAAAATATTTGTTATTTTAAGCGTGGTAACAGACATTTCATGTCTTTCAACTGTACATACGCAGCATTGTCATCATTCACTGGTGTTCCAGTGATCAAGCGCAGAGTTGCAGATACGGCCTCAAATAAAGACGTTTGTTCGAGCGGTGGCTCACAAGTGACAGAGGTGCCCTTAGTATCCCAAGCCTCTGGCTTTAAACCTGTCTCTACTGTTCCCCCCGGAGCTCTGTACCGGCTCATTTCCTGGCCTTCTTGGCGACGATGTCGAACACGCGCTTGATAATTACACAGGAGTGAGTTCATTCAAACGCTGGGATGACCCCCACAATCTACTTAATGTGGCCTGCTATTTGACTGACGTCGCAAAAACGTGGTTTCTCAATCGCGAGGAACACATTCCTGACTGGCAAACATTCACCCAGCAGACGCGGCACATTTTCGTCACATCATCTGATCGCTCTGAGGTGGCTAAGATGAAGCTCGCCGTCTGTTTTCAGCACCCTGGTGAGTCCCACACCTCGTATATTGAAGACGCTTTAGCCCTTTGCCGCCTAGTCGATGCTGCTATGTCGAAATCTGACCGCGTTCGCCAGAACCGTATCTTTAAACACCTTGCTGACTATGATCGAACCCCTCTGCTATGTCGGACATTACCACTACCTCCCAATGTCTGAACGAATCTCAGTCGTGCCGCCTGCAACAATACATCAATGACGGCATCCTGTTGGACGGTAATTTGCGCTCCATTTATTGTTAGATTATACGAGAGGAGATTTCCGGTCAAGTAAGCTTAGTTCCTGGAAGCTCGAACCTCCCGCCAGCTACTCCAGAGTTTCGCACCGTCGGCAGGGACGAACTGGCAGCTTTCGCCTGCGTTTTGGCAGCAGCCAATTAAATTACCATCTGCCGCTCCGCCATTCATGTTGAAATTAATTCGAAGCCTTCTGCCCCAGTTCATTCCCTTTTTCCTCGTCCTGTGTGTGGCCACGTGGCTGCAGTAGCCAAATGGTCTCAACCGCCACTTTATCGACCATCCTGGCGGACTTCCCATCTAATGGGCTGTTACTGCGTAATCCGTGGTCATATTTTCCGCACCTGTCGCCGCCGCCACCAGGAAGAATAGCGTGGTAGTGCTCCATTCGAGACTGTCCACCTGTGTCAGCCTGACGCTTCTATGATGTCGTACTCCACTTCCTCCTATCTTTATCCTTCACCTCAAGATTCTCTAGATATTTCCCGGCCCTTTTTTTTCTACGTTACGCCGCTCTGCATTGCCTTTACTCCAACCGTCTGCTCTCAGCTCGCTCCTCCAATTTATCTTTCCTAGCGCGGAAAACGAACAGAAACAGTTTTTGGAGGGAAAACTGCTTCACAAGCGAACTGTGAAATTCCCCCCGGACACCCGTCTAACATGCGGAAAGCACTGATCGAAAGAGTATATGCTGGAGCCCTCATCGATTCGGGTGCCACTTATTCTCTCTTTAATAGCAACTGTGGCATCGTCTCCGTACAGTGTCAGCTTAGTACATTGGTACCATTTCCGTCGAGCCAGCAGTATTATCATCCCACCCATATGGTCATCCACAGCAGGCGTTCTCATTGATGGCCAGAGGCATCAATAAGGTTTGTGGTGATTCATTCCTGCGCTCATGACTAAATTTAGCATGGGACTTTTAATCGTCGACACCTGCCCGTATGTCCTGCTGCTACCGCTTTAATAATATTGTGGGCAATGAGTTCGCACCCATTTCTGCCACCTCCCCGATACGTGTGCTCGCCGCCCTTAAGTACATGTTGAGCCCTAGCCGGGAGCAGCTCATCATTGTTAACCTGGATTATGCACTTGGCTGTGATGCTTCAGTGATTACCGCGCCAACGGTGGACCTCCGACGGCATAGCGTTCACCTCCTGCATCACCTGTATCTATCGCGGTTGCGCCGTTGGCGTGGCGTTGAATACACATATCCAGCCTTTATTGCTACCAAAAAGGAGGAACTGTTGGCTTTCTTTTTAAGGAGACCTTGTTCCCATCACCATGTTTTCTTGTGCCTCACCTTCCTTTTTATGGGGACCCTGTTCCCTCACCATGTTTTCCTGTGCCTCACCGTCGTTTGATACTACACCCCCGAGATCTTCCACTGCACTCACGGCAACAATCAGCACTGACCTAATTTCTGAGCAGTTAGATGTTTGTACCTCTAACCTGATTAGATGTTTGTACCTCAGATTTAGGCCAAACTTGGGTCACCTCCCACCGCTTAGAGACAGAGGGATCAACACTCTGTTCCCTCACCATGTTTTCCTGTGCCTCACCGTCGTTTGATACTACACCTCCGAGATCTTCCACTGCACTCGCGGCAGCAATCAGCACTGACCTAATTTCTGAGCAGTTAGATGTTTGTACCTCTAACCTGATTATATGTTTGTACCTCAGATTTAGGCCAAACTTGGGTCACCTCTCACCGCTTAGACAGAGGGATCAACCATCGTTCGTCGCCGCCCATATTGCTTTGCTTCATCAGAACACAAAATCATGGAGGACCAAGTTGTCGGCGTGCTTATGAGAAACATCATCTCATCCTCGAGCAGCCAATGGTCCTCTCCTGTTGTTCTCTTCAGGAAAAATGGCTCTGTGCGGTTCGGCACATATTACCGGACCCTTAACAAAATATTCTTCAAAAAAGTTTCCCACTGCCTCGCATCGACGACGCATTGCGATTCCTCAAGGAGCTGAATTTCTCCAGTCGCGACATGTGCTTGTGATATTGGCAAATTCCAATGAATGAATCCAACAATGACCAGAATGCAACTTTGCCTCCGATATTCTTTATGAATTTAATCTGATGCCTTTCAGGTTGGCTGTGCTCCAGCCTCTTTTGAGCGCATGATCGGCGCCATGCTTCGAGGAATAAAGTTGAAGACATGCTTGTGTTATCTTGACGGTATTGATACAAACAATAGTCGACGACGAAGCTGGGACAGTCAGTGGGTAGCTAGCGTAGGCAAGGAAGCTGATTGGTTACCATCCCTCTGGAACCACTGTCCTACCTCGGACATCAGCAGTATTCGAGGCTCAGGGCATGCTTCTTGGACTTTCGGTGCAAAACCCGTTAGTCTGGTGGAGGTGCGGGGTTGGAGAGCGGACCGAGGCGGTGATAGCCAACCAGCTTCGTCGTCGTTTACTGTTAGTATCACTTACCCGCTTCAAAACCTACTATTCTGCAACTGAATAAAATGTCTGATGGTAATATGGGCTCTCACCAAGTTCCGACCATACCTCTAGGGGCGATCCTTCGGCATTATAAGCGACCACTGCTCACTATGCCGGCTAGCGAGCCTTAAAGACCCTTCTGGACGATTGGCTAGATGGAGCCTTAGATTACAAGAATATGACATTAGAGTCATACACAAATCTGTACGTAAGCATCAGGATGCTGATTGTCGACGATTTCGATTTTCTGGGGGCTATTAACACATCCCAAATGGCGCAGCTTCAGACGATAGACCCAGATTTGGCGCCACTCGTCGACTACGTGCCGGGGGGCCGATGCCCGTGCCACCCGCGTTTTTTGTCGCGTGCTTCAGACGGTCACTCCGAGCGGTAACATGCTTTGCAAGCTAAACTACCGTGACAGACAACGTAGGAAGTCTTCGCCATTGAAACCTGCTGGATTTCTTCAGCCTGTTTCTTCGCCGAAGACCCCTTTTCATAAAGTTGGCATGGGCCCTCTCTGTTCTTCTCCGAGGTTCTCATCTGGCAACCGTTGGTTAGTCACCGTTACCGACTACCCTATCAAAAATCCCACCGTAGATTACCATAAGACCACTATCGTTTTGTGGTGGGTTTATAGTATTTTGAGTGGAAAAATGGTGGCCATGATCATTTTCCGGTGGCCATGATGGGCATGCTTTATGGTGGTCAATCTAGACCACCATACTGCACACATCATGACCCGCAAGAAATGACCATGGCCACCATTTTCCACTCTAACCACCACAAACCCGAGTGAATTCGTGGCGACATGCTAGCGATGGTAGCAAAATATGTACATGATGCGTGATATTGCTTCTGTGGTGGATATGGTGGTCATGGTTCCCTACGGTGGGGTCATCGTGGGGCAGTCTTGGTGTCAAGCTGGTCAAGGTGGGCGGTAATGAAGAATGGCGGCTAACTTGGTGGGCTCATCTCGTGCTTAGAGCACCATATGGCGGTGTGGTAAAACGAAGTATATAGACCTGTCCTACGTTCGAGTCGACTCTTGAGCATTAAAGTGCACGTGGTAGAATGTCCTAAAGGCACGCACGTCCGACAAATATACCAGTTATGCTGCTGGCCTTACTCCAAGCAAGCGAGCGTGCAGGCTATATACGAATGTACATTGGGGACTACATCGGAAGTTGCGATCGCGACGAAGAGCTCAGTGGTTTTTTCACGCTTCCTCTGACTTCCCACAAACTAAGCAGGTTGGTGCCTGCATTGGCCGGTTGCGCGTGGCGGGTGTGCACCCAAGCAAACGACAGCGGCAGTGCCTACGATTCGTACATCCTTTACATTAAGGTTAGCATAATTGCAGCCCCACAGTTCACTTCTATGAAGTAGACTTTCTGCTTTTGCCTCGGTAGTGCGAACAGCACGACTATGCAAATAATATAGCGTCCTAACAATATAGTAATAATAATATTCTTACTTAGCTTTATTCGCTGTCCGTAATGAGGATGAAGAAGTGCGACAGACTCCGAGAAGAAGACGACGCTTAGTGCTGTGAAATCGGTGCCCACATCAACGTTAGTTGTGCGGACAGCTTTGGGACTGTAAATCTTCCACGTAACATCTCTTGGTGGAGGTGAATCTATTCGATCCCCTGTCACAAGTTGGATCTCAGCAGCGGCCGCCACGTCGGAACCACCACAATGACTACAGACGCCTCTATCTCTACAGTCGCCGCACCTGCTGTTGTAATGGCCCATCCCTGTGACCCCGGAACCTTCTGCGGGACCGACGACGTCGACGTAGACGACTGGCGAGCCCTAAAAGAGCGCGTGAGCAAGCACAACAGGTGGTATGCCACACTCATGCTCGCGAATGTAATATTTTACTTGGCTGGGACCGCGCGGGTGTGTTTTGAAACCTACATCATCATCATCATCAGCCTGATTATACCCACTGCAGGGCGAAGGCCTCTCCCATATTTCTCCACTTAACCCGGTTCTGTGCTAGCTGCATCCACTTGACCCCTGCGAACTTCTTAATCTCATCCGCCCACCTAACTTTCTGTCGCCCCCTGCTACGCTTTCCTTCCCTTGGAATCCAGTTTGTTACCCTCAGCGACCATCGGTTATCCTCTCTTCGCACTACATGTCCTGCCCATGTCCATTTCTTCTTCTTAATTTCCACTAGAATGTCGGTAACTTGAGTTATTTCTCTGACCCACTCTGCACGCTTTCTATCTCTTAATGTTACCCCTACCATTTTTCGTTCCATAGCCCTCTGGGCTCTAATTGATACAGGCGCCCAACTGTCCGTTCTCAGCTCCTTATTTCGCCGTCGCCTCAAGAAAGTCCTTACGCTAGCCGTCTCGTCCGCAGTTCGCGTCGCCAATGGGAGCCCTGCTGCCATGGTTGGCATGTGTACGGCGCGTGTTACAATTGCTTACCGTGATACCCCAGTGTTGTTCACCGTCCTACATGAATGCCACCACGACGTTATCCTTCGCATTCACTTCTTAACAGCCCACTCTGCCCTTATTGACTGCTCTAGCGGCCTACTTCTCTTGGCCCTTCCGCTCTGCGCTGAAGACCCCTCCTGCTCCCCCCGCCTTCGATCAGCACAGTTTAGCCGCCTTCCTCCAGAAACTGCCGTTTACATCCCTATGTCACCATTTCCACCCGTCCCAGACGGCGATTATCTCGCTTCTCCCATTACTGATGTCATGCTGCAGCAGCACGTAACCCTTTCTCATCTAATTGTGCACATCTCCCAGAACCGCACCACTCTCCCTGTCCCTAACTTAAGCTTTTCAACTCAAGTTCTGTCCGAGGGAATTTCATTAGCTGCGCACTCCCCGATTACCGATTGTGCCATTTCAGCTCTGTCTACAGATCATACAACTACCGTCCCTGCCAACAACTCCTCGTCGTCCACATCGCGCCCTGATCCGCTTAACAACATGATTGCAGCTGATCTGCAACCTGAATTTGCCGCTGAGTTACACAAGCTTTTGTTTACCTACAGTGACCTTTTCGACTTCGGTACCCGCCCATTGGGTCAAGCGACAGTTGTCACCCACCGCATTTCACCGGTGACGCCAGTCCTATTCACAGGCGGCCCTATCGTGTTTCGCTTGCCGAGCGACGCGTCATTGAAACGGAGGTCGAAAAGATGTTAGCGGACGACATAATCGAGCCTTCAAGTAGCACCTGGGCATCCCCTGTCATGTTGGTCAAGAAGGATAACAGTTGGAGATTCTGCGATGACTACCGTCATTTGAATAAGATAACCAAAAAAGATGTATATCCTCTTCCGCGCATCGACGACGCGCTTGATAGTTTGCACGGAGCCAGCTACTTTTCATCCATTGACCTTCGCTCCGGCTACTGGCAGATTTCTGTCGACGAGAGCGACCGTGAAAAAGCAGCGTTCATCACCCCTGGCGGCCTTTATCAATTCAAAGTCATGTCTTTTGGCCTATGTAACGCCCCTGAAACTTTCGAACGGATGATGGACTCACTGCTGCGCACCTTCAAGTGGACGACTTGTCTTTGTTACTTAGACGACGTCATTGTTTTCTCGTCCACTTTTGACAGGCACCTCTCTCGCCTTTCTACCATTCTCGAGCTATTTCGCTGCGCCGGCCTTCAACTCAACTCAAAGAAATGCAGTTTCGGCCATCGGGGAATGAATGTGCTTGGTCACTTGGTTAATGCTTCCGGCGTTCAGCCTGACCCTGACAAGATACGTGCCGTCAGAGATTTTCCCACTCCGCGTTCATCCAGCGATGTTCAAAGCTTTATTGGCCTATGTTCCTATTTCCGACGATTCGTCCCGAACTTCGCAGTCCTTGCTCGTCCGCTCACCCAACTCATCAAGAAAGACGTTTCATTCTATTTGGGGCGTGATCAAGTTGCAGCTTTCTCAGAGCTTATTGCTGCTCTAACTACTCCACCAGTCTTGTCCCACTTCAATACTTCCGCCAATACTGAACTCCGTACCGACGCAAGCGACAACACGGCCGTACAAGGGTGATTGCGTATGCCAGCCGCCTCCTCTCGACACCCAAAAAAATTATTCTGTTACAGAGCGAGAGTGCCTGGCGCTTGTCTGGGCTATTACGAAATTCCGCCCTTATTTGTTTGGCCGCCATTTTACTGTGATAACAGACCATCATGCCTTGTGCTGGCTTTCCTCTCTCAAAAATCCTACTGGCCGTTTGGGGTGCAGGGCGCTACGATTGCAAGAATACACCTTTTCCGTCGTCTGCAAGTCCGGCCGGCTTCACCAAGATGCAGACTGTTTGTCACGTCATCCCGCCGACACTCCCTAGTCCTACAGACTCTGACAATGATGCATGTGTCTTGTCTGTCTC
The DNA here is from genome assembly GCA_023969395.1 of Amblyomma maculatum. Lineage (NCBI taxonomy): Eukaryota > Metazoa > Arthropoda > Arachnida > Ixodida > Ixodidae > Amblyomma > Amblyomma maculatum. The sequence goes on along the minus strand of JAJIZL010027581.1, from coordinate 221,669 downwards.
CGCCTTTGCTAACATTGCCAAGGAACAGCACTTAGACCCTTCTCTGCATTCCATTATTCTGCGTCTTACCTCCGACCGCCCTGACCCATCTCTCGCCTTATTTGTGCTCCACGAGAACACCCTATACCGACGTAATATGCGACCAGATGGCTCTGACCTTTTGCTCGTCGTTCCCCAACACCTGGGTTCCACCATCCTTGAACAGTTCCATGATGCGCCCACGGCTGGCCACTTGGGTGTCTCTCGCTCATACGAAAGCCTGCGCCGACGTTTCTACTGACCGGGGGCTCTACCGCTCTGTCCAGCAGTACATTGCCGCATGTGAACTGTGTCAGCGTCGAAAGAAGCCTACAAGTTTGCCTTCAGGTCATATGCAGCCGATACCCATACCAACTGACCCGTTTTCCCGTATAGGCGTTGACCTCCTTGGCCCCATTCCAGTTTCCACTTCGGGGAACAAATGGATCGCCGTCGCCACCGATTACGCTACTCGGTACGCTGTTACCCGAGCGATCCTGACCAGCTGCGCCACAGACGTCGCTGACTTCCTTCTAGAAAACGTAATTCTTCATCATGGTGCTCCTCGAGAACTACTACTGACCGTGGCCACTGTTTCCTGTCGCGAGTGGTTGACGAAATTCTCCGTTCGTGCTCCATCCGCCACAAGTTCACCACCGCATATCACCCCCAGACCAACGGCCTAACGGAACGTCTACACCGTACCCTCACAGACATGCTGGCCATGTATGTGTCTGACGACCATCGAGATTGGGACGTTCATCTCCCCTTTGTCACATGCGCCTACAATTCATCTGTTCATTCTACCGCTTGATACTCCCCATTTTATTTATTATTTGGCCGACACCCGTTACTACCCTTCGACGCCTCTCTGCCCGCAGCAGACGCCACCAGTACTTACACCAGTGATGCCGTCACCCGCACTCATGATGCCCGCCGGATAGCTCATGCCAGGCTCTATGCATCCCAAGACTCCCGAAAGATCCGGTACGACAGCCGCCACCGTGATGTCCACTACATTCCTGGATTTCTCGTTTTGCTGTGGCTCTCGTGCCGTCGAGTGGGCTTGTGTGAAAAACTTTTGCCCCGTTACACTGGCCCTTACCGTGTTTCGCGCCCCGTGACCGACGTCACCTACGAAGTTGAATCTGTGGTTCCGAAGTCCCCGTTCACAGCTCCAACCTCCGAAATAGTGCATGTGTCCAGTCTAAAGCCCTATTATCAACGTTCTATTCCGCTAACATAGACCGCAACGGGACTGTGCTTTTCCCGCGGGGGGGGTGGGTAGTGCTACTTAGCTGTATTCACTGTCCGTGATGAGGATGAAGAATTGCAACAGACCCCGAGAAGACGACGACGCTGAGTGTTGTGAAATCGGTGCCCTCATCAACGTTAGTTGTGCGGACAGCTTTTGGACTGTAAATATTCGACGTAACAATATAAATAATATAGTGACTGTGAAGCAAAGAAAAGGGTCAACCGGCATGTGAAACGATTGAGTTTTGATCAGGCCATATTTCAAGTTAGGGGCACAGATTTGTGATTTCAACACCCTAGAGGCATCATCTACCTGTATAGCAGAATTACTAGGTAATTTAAAAGCAGAATGTGTTATTGTAAAGGTCAAACCAGCCTAATGACATACCAGCGGTAACAAGCTGACAATTTTTTTCTAAACTGAACTCCAAGGAATAGGAGAAACAGTGCAAGTGGGAATTGTGTAAGAAAGCATACGATCAATGAGTGAACTAATGGCACACTACAGTTTCGAAATTTCTTCTTACATTCATAACGAAGTGCTTGCTAATTCATTCTTCATCTCAAGTTAATGGATAGCTCCACGTTTGCAAACATCGTGAAATCGCAAAGCTAGGGTAACTACAAGTGGTTAATACTATTAGGAGCTGTCAGTTGTTTGGCATAACTTAGTTTTCCAATGATACTCTCACGATGCACTGCAGTTTTTGTTGTCTTTCCCAAAGCTGCCAGCCCGCAGGCAGTGGATTGCTAGACTTGTCAAGAATGATTGCAACCATGTAAAACAGCTTTCACAATGTTTCAGATTTTAGTAAGCGCTTAAGGCTCAATTCTCAACTTCGATCCACACATAAGTGTGTCCTAAACGGTCAGCAGTTTTGATCTTCATTGCCAACCACGCACACTTGCTGCTGTTGCCCTGGACACAGAGTTGAATACACGAACATTACAAACCAATGACGCTATAAAGGAATCGTTTTGATGCTGAACTCTTTTTTTTCCGCCTTCAAGTAACCACTTCCGTGAAGTAATTCTACTTCAATAAGATATGTAGCTATCAATAATTACGTACACTGCCTCCCGGCAGCGAATACAAAATTTCAAACGTACCAATGGTTTTTTTTTTCTTTTTTTCTTTTTTTTTTAAAGCAGTAGGTGCGATCTTGGCCGCTCCAAGCCCAACTTCCGAACACAGCTTCATGCACTTCCTTCCAGACAAGACAGCTACTCGAGGAAAGCTTCGAAATGGCTGTTTCCGCTTCACTGTGCCCTCCTCACATACAATTGCTGCGTGCCAATCTACAAACACAGGCGTTTCTCGCTTCTTTTTACGGATGAGTGACGCACTTGGCCCATCGTACACGACACGCACACAGGCACGTAGAAACACGGCTTATTTATTTACTAACACGGGGGTTTCTCGCATCGTCTTATTAATGAATGGCACGCTTGTGGCCGACCGTACAAAACCTGCGCTCATACGCTGAAACACGGATTATCGACAAACCCAGATGCGTCTCGCGTGGCATGCTTGAGGCCGATCGTACACGACCATAGCCTCATTTGACACGACATGCACACGCGCACGTACACATCTTCTCACACGCTATGAAGCTTCTTGGTGTTCCGACGGCAAGGCGGGTTGCTTCAGTTGTCACTTGCGACGTTGCACTCAGAGTATCAAAAACGTTTACACATTTTATACTGGTGTGATCAAAAATCAGCTGACCGGGGATTGCAGAACGCACCGTAACAAGATTATCCCTCTCAAAGCGCGCCGTCTGTAGCTTGCAGTTTAGTTCATAATTTTACCGCTGTCGGTTAGCGCTGCATACCATATATTAAAATAAAAGAAGCAGAGTGAGAAATAGTAATTGTTTCTAATTTTGAAACAATTAGCTTTTAAATAATGTTAAAATATTGAGTAGTGTTAAAAAGGGGTAATATTATAAATAGTAGGCCTCTGGAGAAGTTAATAAAAAAAAAGAGTGATTGAGAGACACGTAACGGTCACTTGGCGAACCAGCCACGGAAAAAGCGGTCGAAAAATGGGCTTGCGACGTAGGTTGGCGCCACGGCCGCGGCAGCCGCGATTCTCTTTGTGTACGCAGCTTTGCCGTTTGCAAATCCACTGCTCGTAAGTTTGTATGCTTCTATGATATACTTGTACGGTTGAATCTGAAGATGGCCACTTTCCCCAGGCGCACGTCCAGCGTCTTCGGAGCAAAGTAACGACGTAAGGACGAGCGCGGTGCTGTCATCACTAGCAAAGCCGGTGAGTATTTTGCCCGTTGGTTTGATTTTCCGCTCGCATTCCATTCTTGCTGGGCTCTAGGTTACTGGACGCGAAGATGAAAAAGCGAATCTGACAGAGCGCATTGTACAAACGGAGAAATTGCCGACTTTGGATCGCGCGTCTGCACGTGCAGTTTCTCGAGCGACCGTTGTGGGCTACACTGAATGAGCAGGGATTGAGTTTGACAACGTATGAAGAATAAAAACGGAGAGGGCCACAGCTAGTTTACAGCGCGTATCTATTTATGCAGGAACATGAGTTGTTGCTTCGCGCTTCTTGAGATACCCCCAGTGAGCGATTCTGAACACCACGTTGACGATAGCCACATATAAACCCTAAACGCGTACAACTCGGCGGCTTGTGAGGACTCGTACTGAGAAGCAGCGTGCTACATTTGACTCGATATAAGGTGAGGGCGAAATGTTTTGTCAGGACGTGAACTCATTTTCTTTATTTTGAAAGATTGGTGAGTCGGCTACCCCCCGCAATAATTTTATTGAAGCAGTAGGTTTTCAATACAACTGCAGCTGACCCCAGCTGGCACTTAGTAACCGCATTTACCAGAACTTTGCTTTTTATTTACTGCTAACATATTTCAGAATTCGTTTGTTTATAATTGGAAAAATGATCCTAATAATCGTAGTCATTTCATTCCTAGTATGCACCTTAGCATTGATTGGCACGTGGCTGTGTACTATAAACTGACTGGTGCACTCTCGTCAAAAGTAATGATTTGTTGCTACACTACGTATATTTTGATTTGCAAACACTGAAACATGGGATTATGGGCTATGGGCAGGTTTGCACGAGGCATTATAGGCAGAAAATAACGGTAGGTGAGAAAAAGGATTGCGACAAAGGCCTGAACCAAATAGCACTAAATTTAATTATGCGTTCACCTTTGGAGATTAATTTATTTTAAGACTGTGCAAAATAACATTAGTGTAGTGTGCTGGTTCCAGTTTACAAATTATTAGATTTTTCTTATCTCAAGAAAGCGGCGTTTAGAGCGCAGAAAACTGCTCAAGCAACTGTGGTAAGGTCTCGACAAATGCCTGGCGCATACAGGGTGGCTGCACAGTTTGAAAGAGCACTGAACAAGTGTAGAAGGGGAGCCTCAGATCTTTACCCAAGCCAACGTTTATTTATTTTCGTCTAGCTGCCCAAATGAAGACAAGTCCTCTTTATAGAACTGTGGCTCGACTTGCAAACTGAGGCTTCCTCTCAACCTTCGTTCGGTGCTGTGGCACATACAGGGACACAAAAGGAAAAATTCACAGTTCAAAGAGTTTAATGCGGGGAAACAAGTTTAAGGCCATGTGGCACATTAGTAGTACGCCACGCAGCAGCCTTAAAATGTCTTGTAATAACATGTGTGTGAGTGTGAAATTTGAATTTCCTTGGAGGGAACCAGTACTAATGCTTTTGTCTATCGTGCCAGCACGTTGTCTCTCTGCCATACTGATACTGCCGCAGGACTAGAAAAACTTTATTGCCATATGAAATATACCTTTAGGTGCAGCTACTGCCTTGTTTAGTTTTATTTCATCTGACATAAAGGCAAAAAATGCACCAATTTTACCATACATCTTTATGCAGGTGTTAATATTTGGCATCTGAAGGAGTCCGTCTCCTAAGCTTCATAGCTGGTTCCTTGTGTAACAAACACTGCAGGCATGGTTCATGATGGAAGCTGCGCTTTCCAGCCACTCAAGGTCTGCACTGCATGGATGCTACTTTCACTTCTGGGCACATCGCTACTCCAGTCTGCAACATGGTGCAGTGCCAGCTGACCTGACAATGCCGTTTTGCTGAGCAATTGTTATTTGTACAGGTGTGTTATTGTGAGCCTCAATTGCATCATGTATGCTTACTGGATTAATATAGACATACTCATGTTACTTTTGTTAGTGTCATCAGCAGGCTTAACCCGAATGCTCAACAGCGTGCCCTAAACTGACGCAGGCATTGCAAAGTGTTGGCCACTGGAGCTGAGACAAGGCCTCAGCATATTTGTGATGGCTGACGACAGCTGGAGTGCAGTTTGATACAAGTTGTTTTCGACTTTCTGAGGGAGTGCACTCTTGACAAGGCTGTAACGCTGCAACTGCATTTTGCTCGTGTCTGCAGCCGAGCATGTTACAGTTTGCTTATGTGGTCAACCTTACATGCTGTGTGTGACTGCTCGTGCTCCATTTTTTTTCCTGCTTGAAACAAAGTTTAGGACAGGAAGAGCGAATGTGGGTTCATGATGTTTATAAAGTTGAATGACAAATACATATGCTGGCTACAGTTCAGCTTTTTGAGGCCAAACTTCTTTATTTTCAGGTTAATGACTTCATAAGCTCTGATTCTAAACCTAAAATGTGCACGAGCAGTCACACATCATGTCAAATTGCTAAGCAAACTTCGTGTTTTCTGTGTGCGCATGTTTGACCATAGACGCAAGCAAAGCATGGTAACCAAGGCTCATCTCGAGGGTGCTTACTTTAAAGCTCAAAGACATGTCAAATCGCAATTGAGCCATTGTGAGCCACTGCACAAACTGTGGAACTCTCAGCTCCAGTGACCAATGCTGGCATAGGTGCAGGCCACCCTCCTGCCGAGTGTTGGAGTTAAGTATGCTGACGGTAGTACATTTTTGGAGGACGCATTGAAGGTAATTCAAGCTCCATACTTGAAGCAGGCAATGAAGGGGTAGGCCTGCCTTATGCTCAACGATAGCTTGTGCACAAGTAAGGGATAGCTTCCTGTTTTATTTTGTTGTTGCATCATATTAGTATAAAAAACAAGTTTAGCATAAACAGTGAAAGCACCGGTACCTGGGAAGATACGGACACACAGTGTGCTAATGCAGCAGACACCGTGCAGCAATCTGTCATCACATTATGGAAATAACTGGCAGTATCCTGAACTCGAGCACTGCTTTAGACTTATTTTCTTGCCGCATACTGGGCATTGGGAAATCAGAACCTTGAAACCATTATCTTGTCAGTGGTTTCAGGGTCACTAAATTCTGTTGTGGTGGAAGTGATTTTTATCTACCTGTAGCAGTGAGATTGCAAGGCCCTCTTGCAAAAATATATTTTGAAGAAGAGAAACTGTTCTTTCTGCTTTTAACTCTTTTAAGTAAAGAAAGACCATTTTCCTGAAAACCACTTGCAAAACACCATCTCTCTTAATTTGCATGTGACCGCCTGCTTTGCTTGTCAGATGCTGATGACATCCTCATGAAAGAAAATCAACATATGACCAAGCAATCCTGCAAGCATAATTCTCAAATCTACAACAGCATTGTAGATTTGATTCTCTTCGACGTCACCACTGACTTTTAGCAACAAGAAAACAACGCGAGATGCGTCAACACAACACTGGAACAAGCAGCGTGGACTCGGAGCACCAGTAAGGCAACACAGTTACTTCTAAGAGAGCTAGTACAAGACTGTTTGTCACCAACCTGTATGGTGCAAAACACAGTCAGGAATCGTGCGTCGTGCGGTGCCGCCGAGTCCTCTGAAGGTCGCGCTCCAGCGCTCCGCTCTTTTAAGCCCTTCTAATAACGTGATCCTTCTGGGTCGTGCGCAGAACGGGGAATCAAGCCTGAACAGTTGAGCGCCGGAATCCACGTGCGGTGGAGCTTTCTGTGAGGATGTAGGTGCCTCAGCATTTTAGGCATGATTCTGTAGACAGATTGTTGTTGAAGGCACTGCGCATGAATGAGATGCGTAGTCGGTCGGTGCCAAGGAACGGCCGTCAGCGGGTCCCTGCAGCCACAGGAACACCTGTACGATGCAAAACACGAAGTCAGGCATCGTGCGCCGTGCGGTGTCGCCGAGTCCACAGATAGAAGTAATGTTTTACAGCCTCGTGAAGGAATAGCAGTTTTCCGATAGGTAGCGAAGTACTAAAAGTAGCAAGAGTATATATACTTAGAACAAGCAGTAACAACAGATCTAGACAACGAATGGAAAATAACGAAAAATATGATGGGATGATGGGATAGGGTAGATTTGGCAAGTACTCGCAGATAATGACTAGAGCTGAATCAGGATAATTCGAATTATGGTTCCATCAAACTCGTGGAATATCCCCTTGAAAACCCCATGCAAAAGTATAGGGAAGCTGCGTCGTATATCGAACTCCAATTTCACTGGTCCTTCCCCAAAGACTATCGCACCACCCTCGGCAATTGGATGCGTGACGTTTTTCAAGCCACGCGCGGAAGGAATGAGAGAGAACAGTTTGGCGACGGCTGATCTAGAGCAGCGCCGCGGCCTTTCTCCAAAGACGCACACCCTCAGACCACCGCCGTGAACTGTCACTCATGCGGTTAGCACTTTATATATATATCTGGGCCATAGCAGCCGCTTCCTGATGGATGGAAAAAACAACGTGCCCCTGTGCTGTCCAATATCAGTGCACATTAAAGAGCCCCAGGTGGTCGAAATTTCCTGAACCCGCCACTATGGTGTCTCTCATACCCTTAGCCACTTTGGGACATTAAACCCAAAGAGCCAAACCAAACTTACATCTCGGGATATAACAGGTCGAAAATACGGGGAACCATATTTTTTGCATAAGTATGTTTAATTGCTTAACTATTGTATTGGTCATAACTGAAGGCTAAATGATTGCTGAAATATAGTCACAAAACAGTTCACTTCTGCCTCTTATTTAGTATTATTCATTTCAAACATGCATTCCATGTTTGTTTTAATTCAACAGAACTGTATACCATAGCTGAGCAGTTTGCACACACGGGCAAGACAGCCAGCAGATATTAGGCGCCGCCCCTTGGCCAATGCAAAGTGTGGCATTACAACTGAGGCTGCCTCAGACCAAGTGGATCACCACCACTAGTCACATTAGACTACTGCAGCAGACACTAAAAATTATTCAAAGTTAAGGCTGGTGCGCAGCCTACAAAATTCCATATCATGCACTAGGCAGAAGCTGATGTTCATAAATGCTGCATAGGGTCAAAAGAAGGTGTACATTAACTTAGCCTGACGATGGTGCAGCATTCTATGTCTGAAACATCTTCACCTCAATTCAAAATTTATTGTTGCTTGACAGAGTGAATCCTTTATTATAGTGTATGGCTACGCAAGCTAAAGTAAGTAGGCTAGTTGGTTTATAAAAGAGCTGTGAAGAAGGGTCTAGGGCGAGCTGGAGTTTGCAAGCTGAGCCAATATTTTTACAACAGAACTTCTAATCTCGGCAGACCAATCATTACTGCAGGGTTTAAATGCACCTTTGCTTCTGTACAAAAGCCACGTAGGGAAGACGGAGGGCTGGAAAGAACCCTGAAAATTAAGTACCACCAGAATGTCATCCTTCTGAAGACCACCTACGAATTCACTGGACAAAAGGTAGCAGCACTTACCTCGTTATTCATTCAAGCCAAAACTCATATCATCCAATCTTACATGATGGCCCCGTGAATTCGTACCGGGACGTAATTCACGAAACTGGGAAATGTCTTTTGGTAACCGAACGTTTATAAAGTCTTGAACCGCGGCATGCGACGATACTTTCCACTTGAATGATGGGATAGACCAAGTCAGGGCTAATAACGTTTGAAGGCACCCATGTACCTTGACAAATTCTGTTCTGCCATGTCTTGTACAGATGCAAGCTTGAAGCAGGGCTAGGAGTGAAAGAATATTTCCTTGTGTATCAATTTCTATGAGGCTGCAACCTGTGACAAGGTGACCTAAAATGAAAATAAAGAGTGGCAGCAGCAGGATAAGCTACAAGATAACCACCTGAAGCAGGTTGGATTATGACACCTGTTTCTTGAAAGGGTACAGACAGTCATCATAAAGAGATCTAACAAGATATACGGTCACAGGGGAATATCGAGCTTTCCAGAAGAGGGGAATAGGAAAAAAAAAGCAAATCAGAGTAGACTACAACTGCCTAGCGCGACATTATGCGAAGAAAAGGATTCAAGTGGAGCCAAAGCAATGGTGACAAGGAAACGTGTTTAGAAAAACACTTGCAGCTTTGCGGTTGTCTACAGAAGGGGGGGGGGGGGGGTGTAGTGGATTTTACACATGCTGTGCATAAACTGTATAATCAATGCTTTATAGGAGTGTTGTCCCTACTAGCTATAGTGCAGCGGGAATGTATGTAAGGAATTCTAACTTTCCTTTCGAAATATTTGCACTAATTTTTAGCGCGAGAAACGATCCCATAAAGCGTTAATTACACAGTCCTTTTACCGCTTGACAGCACGTGCACCCCCCCCCCCCTTTCTTCCGGCAAAGCAAGCTGCTAGTGTTTTTCTGTACATGTTTCCTACCCATCACTCATTACTTTGGTTCCCCTTGAATCCTCTTCTTCAGGTAATGTCACCCTTGGCAGGTCAGCAATTCGGAGATATTTTCTTGTCCTTCTCTTCACCATCAGGAAAGCTATTGGTAATTGTTTCCCTGTGGTTGTATTGCTTATCAGGTCCCTTTGGAATATGTTTATTCCCTTTCAAAAAACAGGTGTCAGGCTCAAACCTGCTTTAAATGCTGAGTGATTATCTACCTTTATTTATACCTTTTTCTGCTACTGCCACTTTTTATTTTCTTTTTCAGGCCACAGGGTTCATCGGTTCCAGGTCATAAATTCATACCCCGAAAAAAACTTTCTTGCACTCCTTGCCCTGCTTCTTTCTTCTCCCTCCCTAGCTTTCGTTCTTCTGAGGCAAAAGTGTATTTAAACCTGCTAGTTAAGATGGTGCTACCCAGACAAGGACAAGTCCTCTTGTCACAACACTGGCTCAGCTTGCGAACTGAGGCTTCTCCTCTACCCTTCTTCAGTGCTCTTTCATACTCTGAAGCCATCTTCTTTCTCAAATTCAGCCTTGCTTGGTTCATGGGGTTTAAAGCACCAAAGTGGCTCATGCTAAGATGATCTAAGTACTAAGTACATATCCTAAAATACTGCAAATATATTCAGTGTAATAGAATTTCTACTGGGAAAGTTCACTTACCTTTGAATATGTCGACTAAAGTGCAGGGTGTGCTGCATGGTAGTTGATTGAGCCTGCAATGTAGCAACAGGCTTCCGCAGTTAGGCTCTGGACAGCAGCTCTTTCACGCATCCAAAGTGTTCCGGCAATTTCCAGGACTAAATCGGTATTGAGTGGCACAAGCAGCCCAGCCATAACCACACCTGCAGTTATAAAGGTTGCTCTCAGGCACATTGCAAGAATGAGACAGAAAACTTAATAGCATGAAAGTGCCATGCACAGTGGGTTCGTAATATAACAGCTTTTCTATAGGCATGGCTAATAATGTGCATTTCCAATGCATACAGGAAGAACCCGAGATTATTTTCACAGGACAGTGCAGTAACCACAATAATAACATATACTTTCTTTATGGCCATTCCATGTTGAATGCATCTGGGTGCTTGACCCTCTGAATTTTTTTTTATAATTTGCAGCATTTACTAAAGTCAATAGCCATTTCGCTATCTAGGGGTTAAAGATCCTATCATGTGACAGCCTTTTGAATTTTTCTGACTACTGCATGACTGTATTCATGGAAAACTCGGTGGCTATGCAGTGAAGGCTACACAAGAAAGGGAAAGAGATAGGCTTTTGCCCCCATACTGTCGGGACAGAAAAAAACCTGCACCAACCTTTCAACCTCCCCTCATCACCCCTCCCCTGAACAACCAACTGTCAGTGGCATCGAGACAAATTCCGGACTCATTCCCTTTCTAGTGTAGCCTTCGCTGTCAAACAGAAGAAAGTTGTCAGGGAGTTAAGTGTCCATGAAAATAATAAAAACCTCAAAATTTCTGAAAAAAAAAATATATGAACTGTACTTCTATATTATGCATGAAGAACTTGTCACTACAAAATCATTCATTATCGATTTAGCTCTTTTTTTTTTTTCAGTTCAAAGTGCAATTTTTAAGCTTTTAGAAACTCAGCTCAAAATATCTGAGTATTATGAAATATTTAGCCAGAACATTTACTACTCCAGGATGATCTAGATCAGAGCTAGTTTTTTTCATGTCAAAGTTGAAGCTATAGCCTAACAGAAAAAGACACAAGGAATACGGAAGTACATATGGGGCTGACTAACAACTAATCTTTGTTCAAGGATGCAGAAGAATATGAAAGCAAAAGGAAGAAGGTAAAGAAGTGATGGGCGTTAACACGAAAAATGCACTCAGTTGTCACAATGAAATAAATGAAGTCAATGCCGCAGGATAAGAGCAGAATATAAAGAAGAAAATGTTTCAACATGGGTGGTGTAAAAGGCCAACCTGGAAGAGATTAAAGCGAAAACCAATGCGTGAAGAAATGTGGCTAAACACAAGTGACGAGACAACAAAAAAGGGGGGGGGAGAGGCAGGGGCTGCTAGAAGCACAAACAAGAAAACCAACTTAGTCAAACACTAGAGCACTAAACCTTGTAGGACTGTCCAAGACATTTCTGCTCTTTTTCAGTAGGTGCCACAGAGGCCATGCAAATAGGCATTAATTGCCACTGCTTCCAGCCCGTTTCGAGTTACCTGGATGCTCTTCCTAGCCAAGCAGGTCAGCTCGTGCACCAGTGGGCAGATCCTGTGGGCTTGCAATGCTTGTAGTGCTGAGATGTATGCCCCCCCTAAGCTTTTTAATGTGCTCAAATGTTAATAATATTGAAAAGGTTCCCAGGTGCGATATGCGTGGTTGTGAAGTGGTGTTGGCCCATCTAGTGTGGTAAAGTGTACGTAAAACAGATTGGTAGGTGCTATAATGAACGAGCAAAGAAGCGCGCAACGTATTCCAACAATGCTTCGCGGGAGGAGGGGGGGGGGGCATTTGTCTCAACACTGCAAGCATTGGGAGCCCACAACAAGAATGTGCACTTAATGCAGGCAGCGCTGGAAGCGGTGACAATTAATGACTACGGGGATCTTTATCAGCACTGTCTTGTGGCACTCGCAGAAAAGAATACTTCGCACAGTTGTACAAGTTTTTACCACCCTAGTGCTTGACTAAGCTGGCTCTCATTGGTGTCTCCAGCCATCACCATTCCACCTACCGCCCCCTTTTGTTGTTATCGCGGCGGTGGTGTTTCTGCCGCGTTTCCTCGCATTGGTTTTAGCTTTTAATCTCATGCGCGTCATTTTTTGTGTTAGTAATGCCCCACATTCCCTCTCCCTTTCACCTTTATATTCGTCTGCGCTCTGGAATAAGGATGAGTTGTTGGTCAACCTTGTGTCTTGTTGCCTTCCATGTGAGTGTGTTTTTCTGTCAGGCTATAGTTTCACCTTTGATATGTACTATTCGGGAAGAGACTATTTCCCCTCAGTTTCAATAAATAACTTACATGAAAAATACCAAACGTGCAAACACTCTGTAGTGTATTGTGTATTCAGATGAAAATTACGCACTAAGGCGCTCGTTGCCAAAATGTTGAACGCAATTCAGCTGATAGCCTGTTATTTACTGTTTTGATAAAAATCTTTGTTTGAAATCTTTTCTTTACATAACAGGAAGTAATTTTGGAGCTGAGCTCTGCAAAACCAGTAATTTTTGCTCCATGCTGTCATTTCGCTGCAAAACTGCTTTGATACTGCTTAAATTGCTCTCCTTCCATACCGTCAAATGTTCAGGCATTGATATCAACTCAATTGAACTTTGCATTTCTGCAACAAGCTGCACAATCCTATTTTCATCCGAACATGCAGTGCATTGCAATTTATTGCGATTTCAGAATTTTTTCTTGAATGTTGCTGAGCTCAAATGAAATGGAATGGTTTAGCAAACCAACTAAAAGCTCAAACTGTTCATACACTTTTTTTTTTTCAAATTTAAAATGGAATTTTTCAAAGGCAAGAAATGATGCCTCTAAAGCTACAAAAATTAAAAGAACAAAAAAATTGTACTGACAATGTCCTAATTCATGACAAAAGGTGCAGCTTGTATACAATTTTTATAAAACGATTCGAACACAATAAAAAAATAAGGTGGTTTGTATATTGTTTACGAAGATGTAGTTTTGCGTTAGTCCAAAATTCAAAGGGCTCTTACACGAGAAGAAATTTTTGAAGCGAAAAGCTGCACTATGAGAGCCCGGGCCGGGCTTTGCGCATGCCGTATGCGGTGACCGAGTGACGTCACAGCCAAGCCCAGCTGCGCAGCCCCCTCGCCAAATTCTGCCGGCATCGTCTTGCAAAGCTTAAGAGGTGTGTGACTCGTCCTCATAAAAAAAAAAAGTTAACCTCTATTCGGCAATCGAACTTCCATCCCTTGGATCCCCAGCCGAGCGCTTTATCGCTGTGCCATGCCATGCTTTGTACTTCTGACGACTTATCTGAGACGTTGCGTCTATTGTGGCACCTTTAAACAATCTTTTCAAGTCTGACGCGCTGTTCTTATGATGAAACTAATGTGAACAGGCCTTCCAACTCCTCAAGCAAGCTCTCACTTCCACTCTTGTGTTTTGTCATTTTGATGAAACAGCTCTCACCATATATCATACTGGCTTAGTGGAAATGCATCGGTGCCTCTCTTTTGCAAGACAGTGCTTAGTCTGAAGAGCAGGTTATGGCATACGCTAACCATTCTCTCACAACAGTTCAGCGTAACTACAGCATTACGGAATAAGGATGGCTTGCCGTTGTTTGGACTGCCCAAAACATTAGACCCTATTTGTATGGCCGCCCCTTAACAATCGTCACCGACCATCATTCGCTCTGTTAGCTGCTGTCGTTAAGAAACTCAAGTCGTCTGGGCCCCTGGGTGCTACATTTAGAAGAGTATACCTTAACCATCACGTACCAATCCGACAGAAACCATCTCGATGCTGACGCCCTCTTTCGTTTCCCGCTGCCTTCTACTTCAAACCAACTCCCATGCGGCCTCTACACTCTGCCCCTCACATCAGCCTTCTGATGATCATCTAGATGTCGCATCCATCGATGTCTCTCCGCTGGACCAAAGCACTGACTTCCCAGCATTGCAGCAGGCTGATCCTTATTGTATTACAATTGTCGCTCGCATCCATGGTAAATCACCGGCCCCCAACAGTCGCTTGCGTCGTTAGCTTCGCGTTTTCTGGATTCAACACAGAACGCTCTATGGCTCTGTATACCATACGACAGGTCACCGGTAGGTTCCTGTTGTGCCTCGCACTCTCCATCACTGATTGTTGAACTCTTACCCCAGTGATGCCCCTGCCGGTCATTTAGAGCATAAAAAGACTTCCGACCGTATAAAAAGCCGCTTCTTTTGGCTCGGGCTTCTTACTAGCGTCGCAAAATACATATCATGTGCGCCTTGCCAGCATCGTAAGCGGTAATCATCTCATCCTGCCAGCACCCTGCAACCTCTGCTTTGCCAATCTTTGCCTTTCGACTCTTTTGCTATTGACGTATTCGGCTTCCTACCTCTCAAGCCCGCCGGTCGCCGGTCGGGTGTAACCGTTATCGACAATCTGACGCGGTAGGCTGCAACAGTTTTTTTTGCTCCGGTGCCACTTTTGAAGTTTTTTGAAGTTGCGTAGTTTTTCCTGCTGGCAATCATATTGCACCATGTTGCTGCTCGTATCTTTAGTAACGACCGTGGGGAGACACCTCGTTCCCATGTCCTGGTGGAATAAAGCCGCACTGATAACGCTGTCCACAAGACATATAGTTATCATTCTCAGATCTATTGCCTCATCGAGCGCTTTCACCTTACCTGGTCAGACGTGATATCCATGATCGCCAGTCATGGTCATAAGAACTGGGACGCCATTTTGCCTTTCGTTACTTATGCCTATAGGGGTCGCTAGGTGGCGTCGACTAGAACAGACGGCGGAACATCGAGCTCCGGAATTTACCGTCTTTTTGCCAGACCATCAACCCTGGGACCTCCATCGCCCAACTCACGTCATTCGGCAAGTACCTGGGATCATTCTGACTCCTCATGTGCTGAATTTGATAGCTTTTTGGCTAGGAACCGACCATATATAGGTTCCGATGCTGCCCGAGGCTCGCTAAGCCTTGCCACGGATCTCGATTGTGTTACCATGGCAACGGCACCGCCGCCGCCACGTGCCGTCGATGAATTTCCTGGAGAAACACGTGCCCACGCTGCCGAAGCACGCGCCAATGCCTCAGACGCCAGAGAAGAACGCGCTCATACCTCTGAAGATTTCGATGCGTCTGACTGGATTACCCCAAAGAGGAAAGGCAAACAAAAGATTCCGGCGACACATTTCTCAACGCTGAAAACTGTCGTAATCAGGGCACCAAGTACACTCAATATCTCCCAGGTTAAACCCTACGAAATTCTTCAAGAAATTTCCTCAGCAGCAGACTTGGCGCCACATGAGCGACAGGCTCTGACTCTACAAATCAAATACCACCAGAATGTCATCCTTCTGAAGACCACCAACGAATTGACCGCCCGAAAGGTAGCAGCACTTTCCTCGTCATCCATCCGAGCCAAAACTCATAACATCCAATCTTACATGACGGCCCCGGTGGCATCGTGCCGGGGCGTAATTCATGGAATCGAGAAAGGTCTTTCAGAAGCCGAACTTTTAGAAAGCCTTGAATCGTGGCATGCGACGATCCTGTCCGCTCGTATGATGGGACAGACCGAGTCTGTATTAATAACTTTTGAAGGCACCCATGTACCTCGACAAATTCTGTTCCGCCGCGTCTTGTACAGATGCAAGCCTGAAAGACCAAATGCTTTGAAGTGCAGCAGGTGCCGTGAATATGGTCATCGGCTGCTGAACTGCCCTCACCCTCCGACATATCAACGCTGCCCCACCTGCTCAGCCCAGCTCAGCCAACAAGATGAACCACATCGTTGCTCCGCCTATTGCTTCCACTGTGGAACCCATCCAACTTTTGACCTCACCTGCCCTGTACAGAAACAACAAGACCAAAAGAGTCACAAGGCTGCATATGACCGAAGGAAGAGTCTCAGGGAACAGCTGGAACCTTCTGTCCAAGACCAGAAAAAGGCATCTAATTCCCAGCGTCCCACTACAAAGCGACTATTGACTACGCGACAGAAAATGTCTGGTCACCCTGGCAAGAAGAACACGCAACCCCTTCATCCTCCGACTCGCGAGGACTTCCCCCCTCTGTCACATGCAAATCAAGAGACGGCACCACCCCCTCGGACCAATGTCTGGCATCAAGAAGTTCAAGAACTGCCAGCTGCCCCACGTCCGCTTCTCAAGCCAGCTACGCTCCCACCACCGGGTAAGCCGAGCCCGCCACTTCCCATTTCCCCTCCCAAACCTTTCTCTTATACATCTCCCGATTCCACGCCAGTTATCACATCTGAGACTTATATGCGCCACATAAAAGATCGAAATGACCCTATTATCTGGTACCTTGCAGAAGAAATTTCCGCCATTCGCCAAGCATTCGAACTCATGCATACCCTCCTTAGCAATCTCCTGCAGGATGACGAACGCATGGATTTCCTAAATCATTCTCTTAAACGGCCCCGTCCATCTACATCCCCTGAAGCAACTGCTGCATCCTCTTCTGTCCCTCCCGAGAAGCGCGCTAACGTAGCTTAAGAATGGCAGGGAACAATCAAATACACATTGTACAGTGGAATAGCAGAAACCTGCGTACCAATCGAACACTCTTTATCCAATGGCTCCTGACTTTACCCTCGCAGCCCCACGTCATTCTCATTCAAGAATCGCGTGCTCTTAAAGGTATTCCGGGATACCGTGCCCTGCATGCAGCGCATGACAGCGACTGTGCCCCATTAGTGAGCACTTATATTCGTCGGGACATCCGATTTGAGGCCATTGAAGTCCCCAGTCGTCTTGAACGTCACCTTATTACATTTACACTGTATTCTGATCACTTATCTCGCCCTTTGTCCATTCTAAATTTTATAACCCTCCTACAGAGTACACGCTTTTCAAACCGCTAATGCACTTTATATCAAGATTGTTTCGAGACTCCGACTTCTTGATAGGTGGGGATTTTAATGCCCCGCACGTTATCTGGGGTTACCCACACACCTTCCGACCTGGCCGTATACTCAACGACGCATTAAACGGAGCTCAATTAACTGTTTATAACACCCCAAACTCCATTACCCGGGAAGGTTACAGGAACCAACAATCCACCATGCCAGACCTCACAGTGGGCCGCGGACTGCGAGAGGTCACCTGGCAAGTTACAGATGAAAAATTGCTCAGCGACCATTATATTATTAACATCACAGTCCCTAGCCGTACCCGTCCGCGTAAACGTAAAATTTCCCACACAAACTGGAATACCTTTCGCACTATACGCGACACCTCTCATACTACTGGCAGTCTTCAGAGCTGAACAAAAGCACTCAAACATGCTCAGAAACAAGCTACGCAGGAGAGTTCCACTTCAGCCCCGTCAGATAATCCGGACCCTTACCTTATACGCATCTGGAAGAGGCGGAAACGACTCTTGCGCACTCTTCGCACTCAGCCCAACAATGCTCGCCTCTCCGACCGAGTCACCGAATTGACGCGACAGGTTAAAGAACACTGCGTTACACTTGACACCAATCAATGGAACAAAATTTGTAACACCATTAACGGCACACTAAATCAAAAAAGAACCTGGCATTTACTCAGAGAACTACTCGGGCCTCAACCGGCGCCTGTTCCCACTCTCGAGAAGCACTATTCTCAACTAGGCGCGGATGCCTTAACAGCCAAACTCCGCGATCTCTACATTCCTCCTCCCCTACCCAGCCTTTATACTCCGTACACTGGTGCTTCCAATGTAGAACTCGATCAGCCGTTTACCCTCTGGGATCTCGACTGGGCGCTAGAACAGCTAAAGCGGAAGTCAGTCCCAGGTGAAGACCAGATTACATACTCACTCATTCGAAATCTCTCTGACAAGCACAAAGAACATTTTCTCAGCATTATAAACTTACATTGGGAAGAAAGCACACTCCCAGCATCTTGGAAACAATCACTTATAGCCCTACTTCCAAAGCCAGGCAAAAAACCTGCGCTTCAAAACCTCCGCCCAGTTTCTTTAACATCATGTCTGGGAAAAACCATGGAGCGGATGGTGCTCAATCGGCTCGAGACTCATCTTGAATCCATAGATTTCTTTCCCCCTCAACAAATTGGCTTCCGAAAAGGTGTGTCTACTCAGGACCTATTTTTTCTCCTCATGCACGAATTTGACCCTCCGCCCACTTCCCAGATCCAAGCCATAGTGGCCCTTGATGTGCGAAAAGCTTTTGATAACCTTGCCCACGATCCTCTATTAAACATCCTTGCCTCTACTGGCTGTGGTCCAAAGATGTATGGCTACCTCACAGCATTTCTCCGCGACCGTACGGCCAAGTTCCGTCTCCCCGATTCGATATCTGATCCTTTCCCCCTCACACGTGGTACTCCTCAGGGCGCTATTCTGTCACCCACCCTTTTTAACCTTGCAATGGCTCCCCTATCTCGTACTTTAGCGTCTATCCCAAACCTAAAACACACATTCTATGCAGACGACCTTACTCTTTGGTGCACTTCTGGGTCTCCTGGAGCAGTAGAGGAGACCCTACAGCAAGGTATCGATGCAGTCGTTAGTTACCCTGATAAAGTAGGGCTATCTCCCGCACCTGAAAAATCCGAATTGCTGCTGATTGCAAAAACTCGCTATCAACGCCAACATAACCAGCTGATCAATCTCACAATGGCAGGTCACCCCATCCCTCGTGTATCATCCTGCCGGATCCTCGGACTTCATATCCATGAGTCAACCAATCAGGCCAATGTATCTACAACCGTTAAAGTTTGCAATCAGCTTACGCATCTAGTTCGCCGCATAGTCAATAAGCACGCCGGGCTACGCGAGGGTCAAGTCAGGCAGCTTGTCCACGCATTAGCACTTAGCAAAATTTTATATACGATTCCTTACCTTACACTAACTTGTCGCCAAAGACATCAGATTGAGGTTGCGCTTCACATATTGTACAAGGCCGCCCTTAACGTCCCTGTACATACGTCCACGGATCGCCTATACTCTACGGGGCTGTTCTTGCCCCTGGGAGACCTCATACAACAACATCGCGACCGGCAAATGGCACGTCTTTCTAGCACCAAACAAGGACATTGGATACTACAGCAGGTTGCACTCAAACCTATAGACCTTCCTATAATTACCCCTCCTTCTTCGCTCCCGGATAACCTCAGAATAATCCCCATTCCAAAAAACGTTGCACCCGACACTAACACAGGCAGACGTTCCGCTCGCGTTTCCAACCATGTTCACCCGACAGATTCCACGATCATCTACCCAGATGCATCACGAACTAACGTCGGAGCGGCTGCTTACTCAATTCAGAGCTGTAGCGATGTAGTGACGCATACCCTCGGTCCTTACATAGATTCTCCTCCTACAGCGACTCTCGAGACCCTACCAATAGTTATCAGTATTCAAGACCTCGCACAAGCACCCCCTAACCATTCAGGATACACCATATACACTGATTCAATACAAGCTATACGCGCCATTCACACGGGTCGCATTCCTGAAGAACTACACGATGATCTACACAGAGCTCTTACCAAACTACGTCCCCACACTGTAATACTGAGGTGGATTCCTGGTCATGCTGGAATCCCAGGCAATGAGGTAGTGCATCGCCTCGCCCGCGAACTTCAACACCGGGCGCCTGGGATTCCCTGGCCTTATCCACCAACGTGGGACACTACTCTTCACTACAAAAAAGAAATCAACGTTCACTACGACAACATTAGAGAAACACTCCGTACACTTCCTCTTCCTGATAAATCTCTCACTACCACACAAATCCGCATTCTTAGACGCATACAACTAAATACACTGCTTACTCCTGCCCGATCTTTTCTATACAGAATCATACATTCCCCTGCATGCCCAAATTGCCCAGAACACTATGCAAACTTGGAGCATTGCATCTTTTCATGCCCTGTCGCCCTCCAATCTCCTCACTTTCCCCACCCTCCTCCCCCAACGTGGCGGGCTTGGTTAGCCTCTGACCAGCTGCAAGATCAGTTGGCCTTGGTGACCCTGGCCCAGGACATTCTTAACGCTTAATGCAATGCGTTAAATAAAGTTGTTTCCTCCTCCTCCTATGCCTATAATTCCACCTTTCAACACACCACTTGTTACAGCACTTTCTTAGTTAATGGCTGTCAACCAACAACACTATTCGACAACACCTTCTTCCCTGCTCCTGTCTCCCCATCTGCATTGTTGGGCGACCAGTTTTCTACACGTAAATTGCTCGCCGCAACACTAAGCCACACAGGAAGAAAGGAAGCACTGCTCTGACCAGCACCACTGCATTGCCTCCTTCTCACCCGGTGACGAAGTTCTACTCTGGACGCCAGTCCGCAATCCTGGATTGTGCTAGAAGTTTCTCCACCGCTATATCGGTGCTTACACCGTGCTCTACCAAACATCTCCCGTGAACTACCGCGTTGTCCTATTGCATATCGTCGCCGATCGTCGTCGGCGCTCTGAAGAATTTGTTCATGTTTCGCGCCTGAAGTCGTACACCCGCTGACCCGCTTCCATCTAAACAGCGACCAGGGTGGCTGAATTCTTCGCGGGGGGATTTGTGTGAGCGCAATGCCAGAACTTTCACCTCTTTACCTGTACATATGCAGCTGTATATACGAAGCGTTCCAAGGGAATGAAAGCGTAGGAGGGGCGGTAGAAAGTTAGATGGGTGGATGAGGTTAAAGAAGTTCGCAGGGGTCAAGTGGATGCAGGTAGCACAGAACCGAGTTTTTTGAAGAAATATGAAAGAGGCCTTGCCTGCAGTGGGTATGGTCAGGCTGATGGTGAGATGATGACGACGCAGCAACGTCATCAATCACCGGTGTTCGGAAGATCAAGCACAGAGTTCCAGATTAGGGCTGGAATAAAGACGTTTGTGTCAGCGGTCCCTCACAATATATTTACTTTCATCTCTATAGGCGGTCTCGAACACAACCAGTCGGACCATGTCTCTAGGAGTCACCAGGAATATGTTTTATTAACAAGACAAAAACGTTTTACATTTATTTCGGCACGGACTCATTTTAATAAAGCGCTTTACAAAATACCCAGCATGATGACTCAGGAATGATGGCTCCTTCTATTGTATATAATTTGGAAGTCCCGAATCATCACTGACACAAATGGGTACGTTCGGGGTTGACTTAATATTCTTCCTGCATGTGCAGCCTGGGTGACACGTTGTACGCCACTGCTGGAGTGTACACTGAAACGAAAAAAAGAGAAAAGGTTTATCTGTCGACTCACACTTGAGGGTCACGTGCTTAGTCGAAAGTATACGTTTTGTTCCAATGAATGCTTCCGATGGCCTCACAAGCGATAATAGTCACATCGGATATTGAAGAATCTTTGGGCACGTGACTCATAAAATCCCATCGCCTGGAGTTAGAGAACAGGCGCTGGGCCCCGACACATACCAACGGCGATCAGTGCTTAGTCCAGGTTCGCTCTAAAACAGCGTTCACAACGAATGACCGTCAGGTAGATGCAGACCAGCCGAATATTGCGTTCACACGATACCAAGGACAATAATGCTGGGCGTAAGATTGCGCTAATTACCTGAAAGCGCAAGTGAAAGAAAAACAGAGGCAACAGGTCATTCAGGCATTATTTGTATGTTGGTTTATTGGTTTACTGTAAAGTATGAAAAGCAAGGCTGCCATTTTCTTGCCAAGTGTTAGTCTTTCTCCTTGTTTTGCTTTCCTTTCTTCGATGAATAACATTTGCTTGCAGCATTTCAATTTCATCTGCTCTTTATTTTTGTACCGTAAAGTTGGTATGCTCCTTCGTTCATTTTCCAGGGATACCAGCCAGCAGCTAGGATTGCATGTATGGATAATACGACCACCTTCTTTTTCAGCCAATAGCACATACATTCACAGTAAGGCCTTGCGACACTTGATACACTGGCCGCTAGGCCCTCGTGGTAACCGCGAAAAAGCACACTACAGCGTTTCAATAGTAATGCTGGTTGCTTGCTGTATGGGGTTTAACGTCCCAGATTGACTCAGGCAACGAGACACACTGAGTGGTGTGCTTCGGAAAAGCTGCCACCTGGGGTGGCCATGGCCGGGCTTCGATCCCGCATCTTTGAGAGCAGAAGTCAACAATCCTAAGCACTGCACTGCAACGGCGGGGTCAATAATAACAAAAATTATGAACAATTTCCCCGTTACAATATTCATAATAGTGTTTCATCATCATCGAATCCTACATGCAGGTTTCGTCTTGGGTGGACATCTTCAGCGTCTCACTAAGAGCACCTGCCTTATTTCAGGGCATATTAGCCTCGGAGCGTTGACAGCAGGGTGGCTGCTCCTGGTTCTGATGGGGCCAGGACAGCTGGGACACTGGCGCTTGCGGCGGGGGCTAGCCTGCCACTGAATGTTTATCTGTTGTAGACCGTCTTTGCACCCGACACCGCTTCGATGGTGGACGACGGCTATTGCGGTGCGTTTCTTTCTCTCCCTCTCCTTTTTCTTTCTGCTCTATTTGCTATTCTGTCCGCGCGAGGCAGTGGAGGTGGCTCAGCTACAGAGCCAATAGCAGGCCCGTGCATTTTATTTTTGTTCTTCCTACAGCTACAAAAACAGCATATTTGCTGCTGTGCTATGGCTCCAAGCACTGGTCTGAAAGTGTTTTTGTATTTATGCAGGGAATAAAAGAAACTTCAAACTTTAAATTGAGATTTTATTGTGAAAGCAATACCAGAGAGCCAAATCTAGACCTCAGGTGGCCGCAGCTACGCCATGAAGAAGAAGCTACGCCGTGAAAAGACGAAGCTACGGTCTCCTCATAAAAAATCAGCCTGCCATGAAATTTGAATTAACGTTACCCCTATGCCGCGGGCAGGGGCTGCCAACTCTGGTCGTTACTTTTATATGGGAGGGTGATATCAGAATCAGCCTACCAGAACAGTTTCAATTCTCGTTACACCTACGAAAGGTAGGCACGTCCATGCAGCTTGTTTGAAACATGACTTTATATGTGGGCTAGTAGATTACGCTCTCGCGTCATACCCTTAAAAGAGGAGCTTAAGTGTCCCCAATAATGTAGCCCATTACACTGATAGGGCGTGATAGGGGAATAATGTAGCAGGCAAAAGGAGGTTCAACCGTTTGTTTCGCAATTCAACTAGGGTTAAGCTGAGCTAAACCACAAGATTTTTTTTTCTATCACAGATCACGAAAGTTGATACTGAGTCGTGCACTGACGGTAGTAATATTGGTGAACAGCAGGAGAATATGAACGAAGAAATTCGCACTTTTATAGCGAGGTTTTTTTATTTCAACAATTTTCTGCTGTGTTCTTTCTGTGGACGATACTAGGCAGTGCAGTGAAGCTAATCTGGAACATGAACAAGGGCTAGTGCAGCGCCTCACTTGCAACACGTGTACGGGCCCTCGATGCCCGTAACCATACAGCGTATT
Organism: Amblyomma maculatum; assembly: GCA_023969395.1. Taxonomy (NCBI): domain Eukaryota; kingdom Metazoa; phylum Arthropoda; class Arachnida; order Ixodida; family Ixodidae; genus Amblyomma; species Amblyomma maculatum. Next base: position 197,654 of record JAJIZL010027581.1, on the reverse strand, counting down.
TAGTTTCTTTCTCTTAATAACGTGGCTTCAAAACACTCGCAAACGCGCTTTATTTTCTTTTTGGCCGGCAAGCAGTGGTGCTGCATTGGCCTATGGATGAAAAAAATTATTTCTGCCATGTGTAAAAATGAGAATTCGATCCAACTTACGAACTGGAGCCTACATTAGCAACAGCCGTTATGAGGCTTTCTTGGCTCAAAATTAGGTTTTCTCGTTCACTGGATTTTTGTGACTGCCTGTAACCAAAGTGGCCATTTTCGCATTTTACACCCTTGAGCTCTGAAGTTCTATTTTTATTCACTCTCTCTAAACCCATTAACACTTGCATTGCAAGCAGTCAATCTTTACTCTGTGTTATTGGGCCATATTGATAAAAATACCAACCACAATTACCTTTCCAAAATAAAACAATCAGGGACAAAAGGGTTAATCACATGAAACGACTCACTCACCGCTGCTGGACAACGGCGTATGCTTGGTCGTGGTAACATTACTCGATCAAATCCTGCCCTGCAACGAGAACGACAGTCACAAAAAGAATGCGCAAGGCTTCAATATAAATCCAGGTGAAAGCTAGGAGGGCGTCGACTACCTGCTGAATCGTGCTCGTTAATGTCGGCGTTCGATATACTTCGAAAAGTGGTTTATTATAATTTCCATATGATTCTAAATATTCGTGTCCCTAAAACGTCTCTTTAAGCTAGTCGGCACGTATTTGTGAATAAACATATTGTCACGTATTGATGAGAAACAAGGTAGCCATAAACAAAGACACTGGCGTTGCATATGAATAAAATTCCTTATTGGGCTGACTTGCGCCCGCAAAAGGACTAAAAGGATCGGCGGCGAAGATAAAATTAGTTGTGCTCGTCATTCGTCGAGCTAAGAACGTCGTTTCACTCGGCACCGCTCAATTTGAGGACGTCCAAAAGAGATCTAGATGAAACCGCGTACAGTGAATAGCATACCCTGGAGCATTATAGAAGCACAAGTGCGTTGCTGGAATCCTTTGAGATACATTGCGAATAATCCGCCATCACGAAGGAAATTATAAAGCTGCGTCTTTTGACAACGGACATGAACCAGCAAGGAATACAGAATTGATTTGTGCGTTCGAATCAGTGACAAGGTCGCATACCGGCGGTTACCAAAAAAAGAACAAATAGGCATTTATTTATTTACTTTTTTTAACCTCAAAGGCCCCATTGAAGGGGTATTACATGAGGGAGTGGGCTTCAGGGCATAATATTGCTTCGAGTGATGATTTGAACAGTGATGGGTCTGTATTTGAATGTTTCGTGGTATTACTCCCTCTAAAAAACATCTCCACGAGTTCCCAAAATAAACAAGAAAGGTAAACATAACCGTTAAAAAGTTTAAACATTCTGGATTCTTTAACGCGCGTAATACAGTTCCAGACGTACAACATGTACGATTTCTGGGCGTGCGCGTCGCTGTCGTGACTCTGTCGTACCGTCGGGAATGACTTCATAGTCCAGTTGTCCGATAAGTCGAAGGATTTTGTACGGACAAAAGTATCGACGTAACAACTTTTCACTTAGTCCGCGACGGCGAATCGGCGTCTATACGCAGACGTGTTCTCCTGGCTTGTACTCTGCGTCGCGTCGTAGCATGTTGTATCGTGTGGCGTCGGAGCGCTGCTGCTCTTTGATTCGCAGCTGGGTGAGCCGTCGGGCTTGCTCTGCACGCTGAAGGTAGACGGTGGTGTCGAGATTGTCTTCAGTAACGTACGGCAGCATCGCGTCGAGCGTTGTCGCGAGCTACCTGCAGTACACAAAGTTCAAAGGGGTTGCTCCTGGTTGTCTCCTGGACGGCCGTGTTATACGAGAAGCTGACGTATGGAAGGATGGCGTCCCATTTTATTTGTCCGGCGTCGACGTACTCGGCTAACAAGTCGGCAATATTTTTATTCTCTTATTCAGACGTTCTTTCAACCATTATCTGCGGGTGACGAGCAGTCGTCCCGCGGTGGTTCGTCTGGCTATACTTCAAGTTGGCCTGAGTGAGCTGTGCCGTATATTGCTGTTTGCTTGTCCGTAATGAGCCCTTCTGAGGCGCGGTATTGGAGAATTTGGTCGACAAAAAACTGTGCGACTGCCGCCGGACAGCCGTTAGGCAGGGCTTTTGCTTCGGCGCAACGGGTCATCTGGTAATTGCCACGATGATCCACTCGTTTCCCGTCGATGAAGTTGGGGAGAGTCCGAGCAGATCCATCTCTATTTGCTGAAAGATTTTATTGAAGGGTAGTCTCCGCCTGAATAGGCCAGCAGGTCTTGTCGGGGTGTTTTGTGTCGCTAGCACTAACAGCACGTCTTCACGTAATGGGCGACATCGACAGCTAACCGCGGAAAATAATACTTTTCCAGTATTCGGTGCAGGCCGAGATGTCCTGCCGTTTGCCGATCGTGTACTGCCTGTAGAATTTACCCCAATGTTTGTAGATACAACAGGATGCTTAGTCCTTTTGGACGGAGAGTTCTTTACAAGGACGTAATTTGCAACGTTAAGGACGACAGCTGACACTTGAATACAGCGGGAGGGGAAGTGGTCTTTCCTTCATGTAAATTGCTAGGCCTTTCGGATCAGGGTCTGGTCGCGGCTATTCTGTGAAGCTGCTGGCGCTTACCGGTCCCAGAAGGCGTCGTTGTTAGCGTGCATCGGGGGAGCGTGTACCGTAGCATATGATAAGCAGTCTTCGTCATAATGCTTGCGGCCCGACTAATAGACTACAGTTACGTCAAATTCTTGAAGTTTTAGGCTCCATCGGGCAAGGCGGCCGGAGGAGTTTTTTAAATTGGCCAGCTTACAGAATGCTTAGAAATCGCTTACCACCCTGAATGGTTGGCCATATAAGCATGGTCAGCCATATAAGCACGGTCAGAACTTTGAAGTTGCCCAGTTGACTGCGAGATACTTTTTCTCTGTCATCGAGTAATTCGCTTCGGCTTTCGTTAGAGAACTGCCACCGAACGCTATTACTCTTTCTTGTCCTTCGGTTCTCTGAACGAGGACTGCGCCTAGGCCAACGCTGCTTGCGTCTTTGGCGGGTTCAATGTCTGCGTTGCCCACGCGGGAAACGAAGCTTGATGAGGCGACACAGTCAAGACTGAGTGGAGAACGCTTAGAGCGGTGTGTTGCGTCGATGTCGTCGTGGAAGGTATAGCGTTGTGCGTCGACAGCTTCATGACTTTTTAGCGGAGATCGATGATCAGCCAATGTTTGTTCAGAAAATCCATGCCCAGAACCAAGTTGCGGGAACACTGCTATAGAGCCACGAAGCTCGTTGGATAAGTACGCCCTTCTACAGTTACTCTTGCCATATCTACTAAATCTTCCATACTGTAACATGGTGAGTGTGCGAGAATAGCACTGCGGAATCCTGTACGTTTCTGTCCTTCTCTTTTGGGGGACTGTAAATAAAAACTAGCAACAAACTGGGTTGCATCACTGATTTTCGGAGGAGCACTTCCGTGATTGTCTGTTCGATTCCGGTGGTGTCGCGTCGAGGGTATGCGTTTGAAAGCGTAAGGCTGTTACGCACTAAAATAGCGATGAGGTGACATCGCCCCCATTTCTTAGCCGGTAGTAGCCGATTTGGCGATACCCTTCTCCTAAAGTGCGACGATGCGTCCGTTGAGCACGGAGTTTGTTAAAGGTATGTGACAAGGGAGCACTGCTTTTTTCTATATCCCTTGCAGTTTCGTGGCCAAAACGTGATGTTTTGTAGCTGTTTTTCGAGCATCGGCCCGACATAGTAATGAGGCTAGACCACCAGTGCGAATCAGTAGGCCATATATATTCCTGAGTTGGGTGGCGAAAGAATATTGATGATAGAATAGTTGGTTCTAGTGTCCACTAGGGTGGTAACGGTGCGGCCATCGACAGTAATGGCGAGGACACTTGTTCGTGTCCTTGTATTGCATGTAGACTGTGGTGTTCGATCTCTACTTCACCCTTTCCTCAGGGCCCGGCCAGAGCCACACCGTTGTCAATCACTGGGCGGCAGCGTCTCATTTAGAGTATGGTCGTGCTTTTGTCGATGTTGCACCGTGTTTAGGGGCAGTGTCACCTTAGAGTCTGGGCGCGCGATCGTCGAGGGAGCCCTAATAAGAAGCGTCGGCAAAATAACGGCGTCGTCGTTACTTGTCATTAGTGGAGGAGGATCTTCAGTTTTTCGCCGTTGAGCAACTTCACTTCCAAAGTTGATGCCTTTACTTTCCCCTATGGGAGCTAGCTGACCTTCCTTGTGCTCGGCACGCCGACACCAATAGGGCACTATACGGCAACGGAGAACGATACCGATGGCTTGGTGACTCTGCCCTGCGCAAGTAGCCGTCGATTTCCTGCGGTCGTTTACCAAAACAGGTTTGGAGTCGATGGCGAAACCACGCAGGCTGATGCGCCTGTACGGACAGTGACAAACGGTGTGTCCAGTCTCACCACAATGGAAGCATAGTAGTCGGTGGTTGGACGTCATCCTTGCGTAGCATTGCCTTGGGCTGGACTGTCGTTCTTAGACGTAGAATGGCGTGGACTAAGTGGCGCATTCGGGTGGAGACTATTTGCGTAGAGAGTGGTTTGGTGCGTCGCCTCGGGTTGCAGGACGGCATGTGGCAGCGGCGTTATTATACCTTAGGGTTGATGCATTGTATCTGTCAGTTTAAAATTCCTAAGCGCCTTGTGCACTTCAATGACGACCTCCACAAGTATCGCTACTTGAGGCTGCTGGAATGATGTAAGCAGCCGGCGCCGTTCTTGCCAATTGACTTCGTAGATATGGCCTAGCAGGTTATCTGTGCTTGTAGGTGGTCCGTCAGAGGGGCTTCTATCAACCGCTTCAGGTGGTCGACTGTGTTGGCGCATGCAGGTCTAAATATTCCTCTCAACTTTCGATGCTTCTTTTTCGAATTCCGCCACTGCTGTCTGCGGATTCCTAGCAATGGCTGCAAAACGCAATTGCTTCACACCTCTCATTAGGTTTTACTTTCTCCTCCTACATCATGTTTATGTTGAGCGGCAAAAAAGGCGCTTCATTTTCTTGACGTAAACGAAGACAAACGCATTCGGAAGTTGAATTCTTGATTGCAGGAGGCCCTCGGCTCTTTCTTTTTGGGTGGAACTTGCGAAGGCCGTCATAAACTCTGCTTTGAATGTCTCCCAGTCGTTGATAGAAGTCTAATTATTTTCGAGCCACACACAGGCAGGTCTTTGAAGAGCAATTTAGACTTGTCTCAGTTTCGAATGAATGCTGAGCGGTCTAAATTGTTCATCCAGTCCTCCCCATCTTCTGTAGACAGTCCTAGGAAGATAGAGGGCTCCCGGGGCTGCACAAAGACAACCGGTGCTCTAGACTGGGCCATTGTTAATGTGGGGGCGTCCTTCCGGAATCGAACGGGGTCCGGCGGCAGACAGTGTTCGGGTTGGAGCTCTTGCGTCTGGCTCGGTGACCTGCAGACTGATTGGGGCTGACTTGCGCCCGCAAAAGGACTTATTGAATCGGCGGTGGCTGTGACAGTAATCGTGCCCGTCGGTCGTCGAACTAAGATAGAAGTTTCACTCGTCAGCGCTCAAATTAAAGGCGTCGATAAAACCGGGTACTGGGACTTGCATACCCTAGAACATTGTAGAGGAGCACGTGCGTGGCTGGAATATCTCGAGATAGATTTCAAATTATCTGCCGCCATAAGAGAAATTATACAGCCACGTCTTTGGACAACAGGTATGAACAAGCAAAGAATACAGAATTGATCCGTACATTCAAATCAGAGTGATAAGGCCACATTCCGGCGGCTTCCGAAAAATAACTATTATACATTTACCCGCTTAACTTAAAATGTGAACAATATACTGAACATGGATACTTGATAAGTTGTTTGTACCGTTAGAATTTTTTTCTGCTGTGCAAGAACAGCTCACATTGATAGGTTTCTGTTTGAAATTTTCGACCTTCGAGATAATGCACGCCACTATTGTCTTGCACTTTAGTTTGCTGGCTTAAAGAGAAGAATTTATTTCCATGGCGGGTTCATGCTTTGTGGTTATATTTCGCACAATAATTAAATATTTATATTCAAGAGCTGTAAGTTCGTTTAGCATCATATGGCCCTATGCATTTCAATGCGGACCGTGTAGAGACGTCGCTGTTTCGTCCCCTATGGAACAGCAGAATTACATGGCCTTGGACAGGGTAGAACAAGAGAAAGATGGCTACACGGCATGAAACAGGGGCGCCGAGCAACTACAAGTGTAGAGGGGGTCAGCCCCAGTTCGAAAGTCGGGCCAACGTTTCGACAAGTGGACTTGTCTTCGTCTGGGCCCAGAAAAAGGCACAATCACTTGTTGAAAAGTTAGCGCGACTTACGAGCTGAGGCTCCCTCCCTCCTCCATTCTTCAGTGCTCTCTCAAGGCCTAGGTCATTAATAACAAACGGGGCATAATTGTAATGTTTACAGCGCACCAAAACTTTTGTACATGTTTACAAGCTGCTATTATAGCACGTCTTTGTTAGTTAAAGCAAACAAGTTTTATGCGGCTTAATAGAAAATTTGTGGAATATGTGAATTTCTGCAGGAAATGTGTCAAATCTTGGTAGGCTTGTTTTAAACCCCATATATCGCCCCAATACGGCGCAGGGTGTGAGGTCAGAGCTTTTAACGCCTTTGGAAATTTTGGCCGCATGAAGAAACTTGAGTGCAATGCCACTAGACATTTGAAGAGAACTCTTAGTACAGCCTCCCTGTAGGGCCGCGCCCGAGGATAATCACTTGCAGGTGCGCGTCTGCACGGCGCCGACACCCGCCTGTCTGCTTCTAGTATTGTGGAAGCGCTTCCACTTCTACAAGCGTGCCGCGGGTGGGGAGAGCCGTCCGGACCGTCGATGCCGGATTTGCGGGACTGTTTTAGCCCGAAGGTCATTCATGGGAACATGCGTAGCGGAACGTGCTGCCAGATGCTCGCCATGTATGGCACCCTGGCACCCTTGGTACTGGCCGGTAGCAAGCACCAAAATCACCCTTTGACCTTTTTTTTTTTACACTGCGACTTTGAGCAGTGCGAAAGGAAGTTTATCCTGTCTGCAGATGCGACAAAAGAGCGCCCGGAGAAGCATCCAGGAGTTGACTCGGGTATTGTGCTCAGAGCGGGCAAGGCAGAAGCTCCCCTCTAATCCGGCGCCAGGCCTGCAGAATGGCGGCTGGTTGATCTTTCCCTTTCCATGTCGTTGCTCGTTGTGGTAAACACGGGTGGCGCGGGGCAGTGCACTGTGGAAAGGATTCAGCCAGCAGCGGCAGCGTGGATGAGGCGGCGGTGTGCGGGAGACAAGTGGGAAGAAAGTCTCCCGAGAGGAGAGGGTTCGACACCTTCACTGAGAAAAGAGTTTCGCTGTGCTTTTAGAGCGCAGCTCTTTGGCGTCCGTTCCTGGGTTTCGCGTCGGCGTCGGCGTCGTCGTCGGCCTCGTAACCAGCTCCGCCCCCTTTCATCCCCCCAGCGCTAGCAGCGACCGACTGATAGCGCTGGATGCCGCTGACGCCGCTAGAGAGTCAAGATAACGTGACTGCATAGAACACCGTCGCCGCCATGAAGAAAGAGGAGGGGAGCGTCTCCCCCCCCCCCCCCTGTTCCTGTGTGGCGGATAGGGTTCTTTTCAGTTGCCGACGCGCCGGTTATTTCACGTAGGCCCCGGCAGATCGACGAATACGTGACCACCTTCCTACGGCTAGGCCTGGCTCTTGGCGCTGCGGAAGCGAGGGTATTTGCGTCGGCATCGGCGGCGTTGTCCCTGAAACCAACTTCGTAGCTGGGTTGACTACCTATCGGCGTCAGCAGCATCAGTCAGTCGCTGCTATCTCTTCCCTCCTCCCTTTATCGCGTTGTCCGCTTGCTGCGCGCGCTTCTGCCCCCATCGTTTGCCGCTGGGTGTACACGCCGCCCCCCTCCCCCCTCTTCCTGCGAGTCTCCGGTTGTCAAAGCGCCGGCTCGAACTTAATTCCTTTCTTCGCTCCTCCTCCAATGCAACCCCTGTGCGGTGGCAATCAGAGAGCCACATCGGTGGCGGCGGATCTGTATATGTGCACCGCCCGAGCCGACACCGATGTTAGTAGTGGGGGACTTTAATGTTGACATAAAGACAAACAGGAATTTCTTCACACTTATGCGGGAGAACATCCCGTTCCTCTCGCTCGTAACGCGTCCCACGGCTGTGACAACCTCGCGAGGCATTGTATAGATCTCGTCTTTGAGAATCAGCAATGGTGTACCAAGTCGAACATATATCAGTCTATTTCTCCGACCACAAAGCTTCCTTCATGACTGTCAAGAACTGTTAGTAGAGTCTTTGTTAAAGGAATACGTGTGAAAAATAAAAAATAAAATATTCTGTGATATCTCATGCATGTGTTGCTCGATTTCTTTGCCTCAACCTATCGAAAAGGTGAAACAGCTTATTTGCTGCGCTCAAATTTCGCATTAGGAAGTAACTTAATCGTCGGTAATTTTTTTTGTTGTGTAATTTGTACTGCTAGTGAGGCCCTGGGTTAGAGGCTAAGGCCAACCCATGGGGCGGTGCCCATCTAGCATATCTCCGTATTAGACAGCTGATGTGTGGGGCTGATCTCTGAAAACGACCGCCCATATTTCTTTGTTTCGTGAAGGTGTAAAATGAGACGTGATCCAAGCGAGTTCGGTCAAGTCTGAGCTTTGGCTCCATGCGTAGGAATGTAACGCGGCTGTTCTGCTTAGGCTCCAACCAGTTAGGTCGAAGAGTAAAGTAGCGCAGAGTGTTGTTTTTGTAAATTTATTTCATGTTACAGTTTTACTTTGGATATATATATATATATATATATATATATATATATATATATATATATGTGTGTGTCATGCTGTAAATATATGCTCTACCATAATCACCTTCAAGTACGCCTCCTGGTCTTCTCTACGCCGAACTGCATAAGAGGAAGGGTTTAAAGAACCTTCCGAAGAGGAACGAACGACATAAATTCTACTCACCCTTCAAATATTTGCGCAGGAGCAGGGATCAAAACTGCGGGCCCCATATGCACAACATATACAACGCGCTAACTACTAAGCGAGATTGTGGTGTGGCGTGTGACCAGTGGTCAAAACATAGGTGAGAGACGAGCAAGAAAGAATTGGTCAGGACATGGCACCAGCACTATCCTGATCTTTGCTGAGATTTTGCGATTTTGCGGGCAAAATGGTGGCACAGCATTTACAAATCCATCTTATTGTTCTGAAATATACATTACCTAGATATTTAGAATGCACATTTAAATAGAAAACCAAAATGTGTTGATACTGTCTATTGAGCAGCCGAAAATCTGTACAGGTGAAAGAACGAGTGCGAGATAAACTTTCCTGCTCCACCATCAGAAACGTCATCTAAACGAATCGTTACTTATTGTTGATTACTGCGCAACATGAATCGGCGGGGCTCATTGTTGGTAGCCACAACTTTAGGCTAGGCGGTGCTAGCAAAGCATCTACGTCATATTATTAAGCTGCTGTGTTCATTCTTCAGTGTAAAATGTACCTACTGGTAACCCACAATATGACATGGTATCACCTAATGGTGAACATGCTCCAGGCGTGCGCCCTAAGACAAAGAAAGTCATGATGTTCACTAATGGCTGGGGTGAAGTTGCGCGCTTACTGCTCAACAAATTACGGCGTGGATAAAGGACATCGGCAGCTGCAGGACTATTTGCTGGCGAACTTCAAACCAAATATATTTTAAATTATCACGTACTCACAGCCAGCACTCGGTCTCAAAGCGCATCGTCCCGTGCGACGGCAGCGCTACACGAAAGAGACCGGACACTACATCAGCTTCCAAGCTTTACTGAGGACATCGCTTTAGCTCGTGGCCTGTTTTCTGGATAGTTATCTGATTGTCAGTAAACCTGGCAATGGTTTTGCCAATGGTGTGATAACTCTCTGGCTCCGGCATAACAACTTGAGCTCAGTCATGTGATGCCGTCTTTAGCTATGGCGAAGCTCGTTTTTCAATACTTCGGACTGGAGAGTAGGCTAATAAGACCGTTCTCTCCTTCAATTGAACGTATTGTAGCGACAAGCATTTGTGCAAAAAGTGTACTTTCACAATGCGTCCTTTATATCCGAACAGCTCTTTTCTTTTTGTTGTTTTTGTTCTCCCTCAGCCATAAGATATACAGTCAGGGACAAACGTATTCGGGACGTGGGTTCGATGAAAAATATTTTTATATGACTGGGAAAACACAGTGCATGAAATGCGCTGAAACACAGGGTGCATGAACGCCCCATGCAGAGAAAAAATATCTAAAAGAAAACTACCCAGATACGCGGAAACGAATGTTTTTTCCACAAGTCCGCATTCCGCAAACATTTCTCCCTGCCTGTCTATGCTTAATCGTTTCTAAAGCTTTGGTCGAGGAAAGCACTGAAAATATATATTCCACGTCGCATCGCTGGTAATTTGTAATCATGTACCAACTAGCGCGGAGTTACGTATATATTTCTAGACACCATCGTGCACTAGTTGAATGGACCACGCGGTCAAAACTCCCAGTCAAGTAATTACAATTTCTCGTTTACACAGGGACAGCTTGACATATTTCTATTACCTTAACGCACAACTAAAGCTTAACTTTTTGGTTTAAATATCATAATTTTAGTTTGATTCTATAGCTAGTTTTGAGAAATCAAGCTGAATAAAATTTAGGCACGGGACAATATTTGATGCACAACCCTAGAATGTAATGTTTCACACAACCCGATCGACTGTGCCTTTTAATACACTGCCTGCAATCGCCGCCATATGGCATTCCATAGTCTGTTGTCGTGTATCACAGTATTGTATTGTGTGATCAGTGTGGGCCGTCACACCCTCCCTGCTATCCGTTCATGGTTACTACGCCATGATTGATACCCTGTCTGATGGTTGCAGTGATGCTAAAATATTAGTTAAATTATGTATTGTCCACTTTCTAAATTAAGTTGTATTGGTTACAAAAAATATGGCCGATGGCTACCGTTCTTATGCAGAGGCCAGTGAGTCTGATCTATTCGCTCTGCCGCGGTTTCGAATGTCGCTCATGGCTATGAGGCTTTAATTTATTTGATTGAGTCTTAATTGAAATGGTTGTCCCACATGATCATATTTTTGGGATGCGCCGGCTTCGACAGATAAATTTTGTAATTCTCCCAGTCCAGCGTAAGGACCCCGTAGGGCTATGAGGATACAACAGCGGCATAGGAAAAATAGATTGCAATGACGAAGCATCTCAAACTGTTCCGGAGCATTTCGAGGTTCTACCGAGCGTCAAGGTATTGCCCAGTATCTATCGAGTTTGACAGGACACAACCCAGTTGTCTCAAGTGCCTCTCGACAGGGTGGTAAATGGGGCACAAATTGTATGGAAACAGCAGTTACGGAAAAAGGAACAACCCTCAAGAAGATGGGAAGCATTATGAGAAAAGATGGGAAGCAGTATGAGAAATGATTTCGCATTTCAGCTCGTAAGCAGACTTAATTGTAACCATGCACTTAAATTTGTTAAGCTTATTTATGAACCAGGCAGGCAGATTGGCTATTACGGTTTTTCAAGTAGCTTTTATGGTACAGTGCAAATGCAATCAATAATGCTCACTCTGAGGGGGCAAGCATTTCAGCAAGGAGCAAGGATATTGCTACATATATAATCATCATATTTGAAAAAAATGCTCTCAGATAATGGGATCTGCGGAGAAAATATACTCCACTCCGAAGAATGTTCCGGATTTTAGGTGCTGATCATGTCCCTTATATATTGCGAAAATATATTCCTCGTTTAGAGCTTGCTTGCCCATGAAAGCAATGACATGATTGATAGCCTCTAAATTAGGTTTCTTAGAATGCTAGGGAATCTATCAAGCATAAAGGTCATAGTGAAGGGCACGCATTAAATGCAAGAAAGAATCCATTCTTAATATCTCCCATATGCATAAACGTAGATCTAATATATTTTTTGTTTCTTGGAAGATTGGAGTAATGAATGCAGCACAGTAGTAGAAAATTCGTACTATAACAATTCGTGCATGATGGCACATTTTTTATTGGAGCAGGCAGGTTGAGGTGCTTGGTTATGAGGTATTTCATAACGAAGCCTATCTGCTTGCTGCACTTATTCGCTTATTAACTTAACAAACGCTTCCAACCCTGTGGCATTGATGTTTTAGGTAGCGTAAAAGGATTACCTCAGGTCATGCGCTCACATCACGTTCTGCGGGCGATGGCAGCATCCTAGGACATTCTCTGTCCGCCGCTATGGTGAAGGGATGCTAAGACGATCACACTTAAGAAGTAGTTATAGGCAACAGAAATTTATCATTATATTTCCTTATTTATTTTATACCGTCGACTCCTTCAGGAATAATAGCAAGGAGGGCAGTCAACAGCAGAGAGACAAAAATATAGCAATTGTAATTAATCAAAGTACATATCCGAATAAGAGATCAAATTATACATAAATATGTATAGCAGTTAAACGAGATTTAGGATCGTCTGGCAAGAATCAACCCTACAAATAGTTATACCACGAGCTAAACACAAAGAAAGAAATAAATTTGTAATGACATATCAACACATAATTACTGAGATGTAACCAATTTATTTTTCACAAGTGTGCTAAAAGTATTGAATGATGTACAACTAACAAGTTGGTAAGGATCCATGATATTGTAGCGGGGCAAGAACCAGTTAAGAGAGGAATGAGAAAACAGTTGCTGAATATCAACTGGCAAATTTATAAGCACACGGAATGTATAAAAAGAAATATGGAAAATAATGTGAATCACCCAATTTCCTCCTCAAGAGTTTGGGAGAAGCACATTGACATCGACGTTTCTGTGAGCGACATTTTGAAAAATATATTTGTTTTAAAATATTCTAACCTTTAAGTTGTTAATACGGTAACCTCTGTAATCAGTGGAAAGAAATGTTGGTAAGAGGCACCACAATACGATAACAAATAGCTCAGCTAACACTCCCGGTACTAACGAACCATAGTTGCCTAGACGCTGTGTTCCCATTCTGACATGTAGACGACGTGGCTTTGAACCCTTATGGCAACATGTTTACTGCATTGAATTTATTTCATTACTTTATTTTGAATGTGGATTGCTTAAAATTCTCCCGCGAGACCATGTGTGTTTGAAGTTCGATCAATCAGGTTTTTGTCCGCACGAATATTTCCTGCACCCTCCTGCCAACCAGTATGATGCCGATGGCTTTTCGACCGAACCAGCTTTATATCTGCGTAAACTTCAATGAAGCAAAAACATCGCATGCGCTGCTGAGTTCACGTTGAAGACTTTCCAGACATATAAAGACAGGCAAACATAGATATTCAGACCGTGAAATAAAATCCCAGATTAGCTATCTCAAAAATGTATTTTGCTTTTGATAAGGTTTCAATCGTGAATTTGTTATACAGGGTCGTTTTTGCCTGGCTAGTTGTAACCGATAGCTGGACAGTGCATATCATGTGCTATAAATCTGTGGCTTTGGTATTGATTTCCTCATTTTTACACAATTTATGTCACATTATTTTCTTTCCAATTGATACTTAGCCCTTTCTATGTCTTCATTCCTCTCCATGCTCATATTTGTGATGCCACAATACAATAGATAAGGGGTACTGATTTTATAACCTGCTACCTCGCCATGTCCCGATGTAAGCGGAACTAGTTGAGCAAAAATTACAATACTATCAAACAGTATATATGCTGATGTTAGCTAGCCGATGAAGTATCATAAAATGGGAGCGCAAAAGAAACAGGGACACAAGAGAAGACAGATACTCGAGAGAAGACGCCCTCACATTACTATTAATTCTTGAGAAAGTCCGTCCGTCCATTTAGTCGTTCAGTCGTGTCCGACTCTTCGTGACCCTATGGACCATGTCACGCCACGCTTTCCGGTCTCTCACTATCTTCCTAACATCACATAACTTCATCTGCAGTGCCTCGAGGATGCCATCTAACCAACGCGTTCGCTGCCTACCCCTTCTCCGGCGACCCTCAACCTTTCCCAACATCAAATCTTTCTCCAGCGACTCCTTTCTTCTCATCAGGTGACCAAAGTAGCTGAGCTTTAACTTTAAAACTTGACCCTCCAATGAGCAGTCAGGGTTTATGGTCGACAATATCGACTGATTTGATCTTCTTGCAGTCCAAGGAACTCTCAAGAGTCCTCGCCAGCACCGCAATTCAAACGTGTCAATTCTTCGGCGGTCAGCCTTTTTCACAGTCCAGCTCTCGCATCCATACATCACAACTGGAAAGACCATAGCACGAGTTATACGGATCTTGGTCGGCAGACTAATGTCTCTGCTCTCTTGAGAAAGTACTGAACAATAAATAGTGAGAAAAGCGCTGAATACGATAGGGTCCCTGACTCAGAAAGTTGACGACTGGCCTGAAGCAGAAGAGAGCACCCATAGCCAAACCAACGAGTCTCGACGATAAGCAGGCGGCAGACATGAGTTTTCGGTGCAGTTGTTTTTCTGGGGGTACTGGGTTCGAGTTAATTGGATAAATATGGGAGAGGCATTCGCCCTGCAGTGGGTATAGTCAGGCTGATGATGATGATGATGACTGGGTTCGAGCTGTGATATGACGTGCAATTTCACGGCACTCTTCGGCGTAGGCAGCGGCTTGAGAAATGATTGTCCTTTCGGAAGCGTCAAAACGGTAGGGTAGGATCGTATCCTATGTGCAAGAAGGCTCGCGGCCGTATAGAAGTAATTAAAGGGGTCACGCAATGCCTAAAACGGGGTAAAGCAAATCGGTCGAGAGATAGGTACTCCCTCACAGGTCAATTCACCGCAAGAATTTTTTAGCTAGCTTCATTAACACCAGAGATATCGGCGATTAAAAATGGCGCTCCTCCTCGCTCCGAGACACCAGAAAAAAAACGAAGAAAACAGCTCTGGAACTCCGCCCCGCTAGCCCCGCCCACGAAGCTTCATCGGGTGACGCTCGGTTCTCAGACTTCCGGTCGTCGCACCTGTTTTCCCAAGAGCGTCGCCCATGCATTCACGGTCTCTGCCTTTCCCGTCCCGTCTGCGTTTGCATAGCTTTCAACCTTGTCTGATGTCTTCCTCGGCCGCCGGTGTCTTCAGTTTCTTCACCTCTCGGAATGGTGTGCGACAGCAGCCCGAACGACTCGGGTCGTTCGCGAGCGCATACCAGCAGGTGGGAGTCCACACATACCGGCGGCCGCCGCGGAGGGAGCACTTTCCTTCATATCCCTGTCCCATTCAGCGCAAATAAGCGTGCACTCCTGCCGAGCACGGCTTTCTACATGACCGCTTTCTTCTCTCGCGCTGCCTGGGTCAGTCTCTTTGGTACCGTCTTCTGCGGTTTGACCAACGGCGGCCGGTGACCCTTCGCGGAGTTGACGCGATAGCATCGACTCTGCATGGACGCTGGCAGACGATCGAGCGTGCGAGTTGCCCTTAGTCCGGAGCTGCTTTCATTATGGTCGGCGAGAGGCATCTCTTGTGCATAACGAATGAAATGTATACGCGTACGTATCACCGACGAGATCACGGACTGATGATTGCTACAGAGTTGATATCGGATGACAGGTGAGCACGAATTATTCGTCCGCGAATCTTAAAATTGAGGTTAACAAAAAGGATAGTGTAGTGTTTTTTTTTTGACGTCCTTTCGAACATCGTTTAAGAAGTGCCAATGCGCAGCGTGCACGCGTGTTTATCTCATGTGTACGCATCGTCCGAGCCAGAATCGACGGCGCAAAACATCAGCAAAGCAGCTCGGCACATTCAGTTCGGCAGCGCAGGTTGTCACTGATTTTCGCACCGACACGCAAGAATCGCGCACATGAGCATGCGAGCGGCTACGCTAGAGACGCAGTCGGGTGATTCCAAAACGCCGCCCGCCGTGGCTTCGACGCAAATAAGGCCTAGCGACGACCAGGGAGCAGCGCACGATCGGAGTGCCGTCGGTCACAGCGCCCGCGGACGGCATCTCTGCGGTAACCTGGCGATATCCGGTGCTGCACATAAGCGGTGCGAATTTGTGTACTTTCGCGATGAAGCTGAAGACAGACCTTTTTTCACGCACGTTTCATTTACACGAAGGTTGATGCTGCCTTTTTAATCGGTACGGTGTTGAATCGGACCAGCTCGTGCTCTTTTCGCACTGCTGCACCGACGCGCACTTTCAGTCGGACGCACATAGTTTAGGAAGTGCCAGTGCGTAACGTGCACGCGTGTTTTATCTCATGTGTACGCATCGGCCGATCTAGAAACAACGGCGCAAAACATTAGCAAAGCAGCTCGCCACATGCAGTTCGGCAGCGCAGGTTGTCACTGTTTTCCGAAGCTACACGCAAGAATCGTGCACAGGAGCACGCGAGCGACTACACTAGAGACGCAGCGAAGCGGACGATTCTAAAATGCCGTCGGCCGTGGCTGCGATGCAAAAGAAACAAGGCCTATCGACGAGCAGGGAGCAGCGCACGACCGGAGTGCCGTCGGCCGCAGCGCCCGCGCCTGGCGGCATCGGGTGCTGCACTTAAGGGGTGCGAATTTGTGGACTTTCGCGATGAAGCTGAGGGTACACCTTTTTTTGACGCACGTTCCATTTAATTATTAACACGCCTCACAAATGGTCGATGCGGCAAAGACGAGACGGGAGGGACTATAGTACGTTGCTGCGCCGTCGGTCGGTACATAAAGGTTGATGCTGCCTATTTAATCGGTGCGGTGTTAAATCGGACCAGCGAGTGCTCTTTTCGCATTCCTGCACCGACGCGCACTTTCAGTCGGATGCCACCACCTTTTCGGTTAATATCGCGAACCGAAGCGCCAAGCTCGGGTTCACGCATGCATTGCAGCACTCGAGCAGACGACTTTCGCAGCTACCGGAAGGGTGTCAGTGACGTAGTGGGCGTCGCGGCTGCAGCCAATGGCAGCCTGTCGTGGCCTGTCCTTCTGGGACTGGTGACGTAGGAAATCACGGCAGAATAGTCTCAAATTTCGCCGCCACGCGGAAATGGCGCAGCCCGCGAATTTCAAAAAACGCTGTTTTTAAAAATTAATAACAAATCGCTGGATTTTTTCTATGAGTTTTACTTTGAACGAATGCTCGGAAGCATTTGTTCTGCGCATAGAAAATGTTTGTCAGTGGCCTTTCTAGCCGTTTAATACCCCCTTTAAGGCGAGAAATCGGTAGTCGCTTGCGTGGGACAATTGTAGGCGTAGGTTATGAATGGCAACGCACGGTCCCAATTTGAGTGGGTGGATGAAACAAACACCGCCTTCGTGTCTCCGAGGGTCCAATATAATCGCTCGACCATTCCGTTTGTCGGATAATATGAAGACGTCGTACAATTACCGACACTGCACGCCTGAAGAAGGCCTTCTACGACAATGGACAAGAAGAAGGGCTTCTACGACTATGGACAAAGATTTCGCGACCACGGTCACGAAGTAATTCCTGTGGCGCACCGTGACGCCGAATAAGGTTCTCAAGGATGAAACAGCGACGTCACGAGCAGTTGCAGCTTGTAAAGCGGCATTTTCAGCATATCTGGACAGGTGGTCAACGGCAACAATGCCTCACTTGTTACCGGCGGAGGAGCAGTGAAGTGGCTCGTAAATATCGATTCCAACATGTTCAAATGGCCGAAGTGGACAAAGTGGGCGAAATGGTCTTTTTAAGAAGACATGCGCTCCTATTCAGTATGATCCAACTCCTAAAGAAGCCCAATATTTAAGAAGTACGGTAGGCTAAAGAGCGGCAGAGCTCTTAAAAATGGAAGAACTGTTTTGTTTTCTTAAATTGCTATGTTTTCATTTCTTGGCGTTTTTCTATATTTGACCCATTTCAAAGTGGTGAGGAAAGAACACTACTGTTTTCTGGGAATATCAGTTCAATTCTGTCGTTCAGTAGCCTGCGACTCTTCGTGACCCTATTGACCATATCACGCCACGCTTTCCGGTCTCTCACTATCTTCCTAATAACACATAACTTCATCTGGAGCGCCTCGAGGATGTTATCTAACCATCGCGTTCGCTGCCTACCCCTTCTCCGGTGACCCTCAACCTTTCCCAACATCAAATCTTTCTCCAGCGACTTTTATCTTCTCATAAGGTGACCAAAGTGGCTGAGCTTTAACTTTAGAATTGGACCCTCCAATGAGCAGTCAGGGTTTATGTTCGACAATATCGACTGATTTGATCTTCCGGCCGTCCAAGGAACTCTCAAGGGTCTCCGCCAGCACCACAATTCAAACGCGTCAATTCTTCGGCGGTCAGCCTTCTTCACAGTCCAACTCTCGCATCCATACATAACAAACTGGAAAGACCATAGCACGAGTTATACGGATCTTGCTTGGCAGTGTAATGTCTCTGCTTTTAACTAGTGGGTCAAGGCTAGCCATGGCTCTCTTTTTCAGAAGCAGGCGTCTCCTAATTTTATGGCTGCAGTCTCCTTCCCCGGTAATGTTGGAGCCCAAAATAGAAAAAAAAGAGAGAAAAGAAGAGGAATATAGTTTGCCTGAAATAAAGGATATTGAGCGCTTATAGCAGACAATAAGTTTTACTGGCCGCACTGTTTTAGTACGCGCCAGAATATAAGCAAGCCCTATAGAAAGGGTTTTATCTGTTTGATACCAGATTCTTATTTCGTTTGGTTTGGTTTGTGAGGTTTAACGTACCAAAGCGACTGAGGCTATTTGAGACGGCGTAGTGGAGGGCTCCAGACATTTCGTCCACCTGCTGCTCTTTAGCTTGCGCTGATAACGTACAGCATACGAGTGACATGTGTTCACATGCAGAGCTCTAAATATCAAGACTCGACATCAGCAAAGAACTAGGAAATTTTTCATATTCAGCAATCCAATCCTGCTCTCCCGTACCGCAAGCCGTACACTAACGCTACGCCACGAGCATTGTTTTTTTTTTTATTTTTCGGCAAACATTCCGACGAAGTGAAATAAAAGGTCTGGTGCCACAAAGTAGTGTCTGCATATGCAATATGAAAGCACTGAAGAAGGCTAAAGGGCATACGCCTCTATCGTGTGCATGGGGTATGCCTCAGAACTAAGGGGTACCCATTTACCCTTGTTCAGTGCGCCTTCATAGAGTGTAAACCATCTTCTTTCTTATGGTCTACCTGGATCTGCATATGCAAGTACCCCAGTATTTTCTCACCATAACAAAAATTAAATTCCGTGGGGCAAACACAATCATCAAGACGCTTGGTATTCGTAGCCACCTAGGTGGCTCTTCAAGTGCAGTAAACACTCCCCGAGCCAAAGCGCACTGATCTCGCAATAAAATTTCGATGATCGCGGTCATTAAGCATGATGATTGCTCATCATTCGGCTTTTCCATAAGCTAATTAGTCACATCAACACAAACAAATCGTAAGGCAATTAAGTTCTTACGAACCATCAGAAAGCGAACGTTATATGTCGTAATTTCGATGTCCCTCTTTTAAGCCGACTGAAATGTATCAGAGACAGTATCACAGCACTGAATACCGCAGTGGTGAGTGGTCTCTGATGTGTTACTCAGGCAGTAACAAAACCCTGCTTGCTGTCAAGCTATGTCTTAACAAGGAGCGCTGGCATGCCCAATAGTAAAAGAACTATTCGCCGCAGACTTCACGCATATGCGCATAACACGCTTCAAAAAGCTATTGACCGGAAACTTCTCCTAAGGTTGCCGGTAAAAAGATATGGAAAATAATGGCTCAGTAAGAATCTCGTTGATCTTCATATTTATAGGCGTTGCTGGTAATCGGGAGAAAAATGCATCGTCAGGAGAGTGATGCTCCCCGCGGCGTCCTTTAAAAATCCCCATGGAGTTCCTCCGTGTGCCGCTTCATTGGATGTGAATAGCTAAGACAAGTGAGAATCAAAACGTTTAATAAGCACAGATAGTGAACGGTGATGGTTTCCCAGTTTTCAAACAAAAACAGACGCGAAAAAATGAGATGCACAAACAAGTGAGCAAAGCCTAATCTGGTAAACGATATTGGAAGAATCAGGTTTTCACGGCTCGTGGTTCCCGAATAAGAGCATAATTGGAAAGTTGTGAATATATTGTGTATTGGCTGCAAGGTGTTTTTTGTACAATGCAGAACTTGGAGTAAGCTTTGTAAACTAGTTTTTAAGAAGTTTATAATCTTATAATTACGTTTTATGAGTCCCAATATGTTCCACTCTTGTAAGCAAGATGCAGAGAATACCCCAGGTGGTGTACACTCTTAGAACAGGAGTACTAGAACTTACTTTGGAGGTGTTTTGGCTTGTCCCATATACCACTCCTTTTTACATAGTAAAAGAGCTCTCTCTAGCCATATAGGGATCAGACTCCACCTAATGGAGTACTTTACTTCTCATGCAATAGAGTGAAGGCACTCCTCCGAAGGAGCAAAACAATATACTGTATCAGTGTCCTTATACTGCTTCTGGAGGAGTTCAAGGACACTTCTGATTAGAGTGTGTGCACTCCTTGAAGGAGAGTCAGCCCCCATTTTATTTTACTACTTCTGGTGAAGTTTCATTGCGTGTTTTACATACATTACCATTTTTTTGTCATTTCACTTCTGCAAAACCAGTTCCAGCCATATGCTTTGTAGGATTTACCTTGCCCATACCTTCCTCACCAAATGGTGCATAGTATTTCCTCTACCCACTGTTCACTGGTGGATGAATAAATTTTGCTTCACTGTACAAACTTACTATGATTTGTGACCAAATTTATTTTCACACTGCTTGGACCGTGCACACAGTCCGTGTGCGAATTAAAAGCTTCAATAAGTAGGGACTCACAAGTAAACTAATGACAACTTTTTTATTTTCACGATTGCTCTGCGTGCCAGAAATGCATTTGGGAGGTTCTCTGTGAGGTCTAGGCCCATCAGTGGTTTGGCCACAACAGCCTACTTGGCATCAGAAGCCCAGAACACTGCTAAAAGCCAAGTACTCCTGTCGATCGACCACACCGCAGCTTACTGAGCTGCGTCAAGCCGCTCAAGATATCCTCGCATTCTGTAGGCGTCCGCAAATATGAATAAAAATAATGCAAGGGAGAATAAATCAAACTAATATAAGCTACTCAACATAATTCTAACCTCAAGCTTTTTATTTTAACCTACAGTTAACGCAACAAAAATATTGGTGTGTAGGCCATAGGGTTCCCACCTAGGTATGCCCTAGGCAGTGGCACATTATGACCAAGTGTAGAATTTTCATCCCTAATCATTAAACAGAACTAGTGATCTAGAAGCCACATGCATCATTTAATCTGACTCTGCCAATTTGCTGTACCTTAAGTGGTAATACCACTATGCCAGTCCCCTGAGAGGATAAACACTAGCCTAGCCTACACTGGTCCATTTGTTCCGCGAGAATTGGCTTTGGATGTAGAACACATGCAGCTGTACTGGCAAACCTCCACTCTCTGTGGAGTTTACTGTGGCAGCTTCCCCAAACTGGGATCCATCTAAGACGACTAAATTACTTGAATGAATCCTTTGCTTAGACACATTCAGAAGCCAGGTAGATTAGGCTTTGGCGTCAAATATCAAAAAAGCTCGCATCAGGTGCGTTCAGTGTGATAGCTGCTCCTGAGGCAGGCTAGTTTGAGCGATATGATGCATTAAAACATGAAGATATTGGAGTCTCTTGTTTCAAGGCGAAAGCCTTTATTGCCACATCATTCTCAGTAAAAGTGTCACGCTTTTGCGGCGGCTCTTATTGGTCGAGACGGGCTGACGTCATGGAAGTCTCGACCAATCACACAGCACTACAACAGTGTAAGCTAATGCGTGCCTTATATGACCATATGCCAATCAATAATTAATTATAAACGACTAAAATTAAGGAATGGGCAATAATGAATAATAATTCAATAATTAAAAATAAGAAACCGTTGTGCAAATAATAAATGATTACTAATAATTTTAGTCTTACGTGGTCATATACATATTAATCCTTAATGGAAAATTATTGAGTAAATATTTATTAGTTACTAATCAGTGACATGTGCGTAAAAAATGAATTAATTTTTATTGCCGCGCACCCAGTAAAATCGCGTAGCAGAATGCAGCACTCAGGCTTTCACCTTTCATCACTGTAGACGCCAAACTTTCCTCACATTTTCTCATGCCTTTCATGGCCTCTACTTATATCTGACACAGCCATTGCTCTGGTGTTGAAATTAAACAGATGATGGGAGCGATTGTATTGTCATTACCAGCCATAAACAAAGATCCCATGATAATTCATATATTGTCATGTACACGTTTACGAAGACAGCACATATTAAAAAATAGCAGGCACTTAAACTCTTCCTTACGTGTATGATGGAGCTCGTTGAGGCTCCCTTGTGGATCCTCATTCATGTGTATGCAGTTTCAGTTCAGTCGTGTCCGACTCTTCGTGACCCTATGGACCATGTCACGCCACGCTTTCCGGTCTCTCACTATCTTCCTAACATCCCACAACTTCATCTGCAGTGCCTCGAGGATGCCATCTAACCATCGCGTTCGCTGCCTACGCCTTCTCCGGCGACCCTCAACCTTTCCCAACCATCAAGTTTTCTCCAGCGACTCCTCTCTTCTCATCAGATGACCAAAGTAGCTGAGCTTTAACTTCAGAATTTGACCCTCCAATGAGCACTCAGGGTTTATGGTCGACAATATTGACTGATTTGTACTTCTGGCAGTCCAAGGAACTCTCAAGAGTCTTCGCCAGCAACACAATTCAAACGCGTCAATTCTTCGGCGGTCAGCCTTTTTAACAGTCCAACTCTCGCATCCATACATCACAACTAGAAAGACCATAGCATGAGTTATATGGATCTTGGTTGGCAGACTAATGTCTCTGCTCTTTACTAGGCGGTCAAGGCTAACCATTTCTGTCTTTCCCAGAAGCAGGCGTCTCCTAATTTCATGACTACAGTCTCCTGCCGAGGTAATCTTGGAGCCCAAGAAGAGAAAATCTGTCTCAGCTTCCACTTCTTGTCCATTGATGCTCCAGGACTTGATAGGGCAAGACGCCATGATCTTTGTCTTTTTAATGTTCAGTTTAAGCCCAAACTTCTCACTCTCTTCTTGTACGCGGATCAGAAGTCTCATGAGTTCCACTTCACTTTCTGCCATTAAAGTGGTATCATCTGCATATCTAAGGTGGTTGATAAGTTTTCCAGCAATCTTCACTCCAGCTGAAGTCTCGTTTAGACCGGCCTTCCTCATGATGCAATCTGCATATAGGTTAAATAGGCAGGGCGACAGTATGCAGCCTTGCCTCACTCCTTTCTCAATCGGAAACCAGTCAGTAAGACCATGCCCAGTTGTGACTGTGGCCTCTTGTCCTTCATACAGGTTGCTGAGGAGACAGATGAGGTGACTTGGAACTCCCATCTCTTGGAGAGCTTGCCACAATCTGCTGTGATCTACGCAGTCAAACGCTTTCGCATAATCAATAAAGCAGAAGTAGAAGGGTTTCTGGAACCCTCTTCCTTTTTCCATGATCCAGCGAAGGTTGGCAATTTGGTCTCTAGTTCCTCTGCCCTTGAGAAACTCAGCTTGCACGTCGGAAGCTCCCGATCCACATACTGCTGCAGCCTTCCTTGGAGGATTTTCAACATCACCTTGCTAGCATGCCAAATAAGCGCGATCGTGCGGTAGTTGGAACAATCTTTGGCACTGCCTTTCTTTGGATTGGGGATGTAGACTTACCTCCTCCAAACTTGTGGCCACTGCAGGATTGTTCAAATCTTCTGACATAATGTATACAGATTATTAACAGCATCGTCATGGTTGAGAATTTGAAGCAACTCAGCTGGAATGCCATCAGTTCCGCTAGCTTTGTTCTTAGCAAGGCTGGCTAAGGTTCATTCTACTTTACTCTTCAGGATGCCCGGCTCGAGATCAGTAATAACAACCGTCTTATGTTGGGTTTGCACATTCGGGTCCTTCTTGTACAGTTCTGTGTATTCCTGCCACCTCTTCTTTATCTCTGAGGCTTCAGTAAGTCCTTGCCTCTTTTGTCCTTTATCACGCCCAGCTTAGCACAGAAGCTTACTTTGATATCTTTGATTTTCTTATACAGAGCTCTTGTGTTCCTTAATTGGCTGTTGTCAAAACTGCTGGGCACTGTATGTTCAGGAAGGCACTCTTGTCTCTCCTTGCTATTATATGAAAATCCGTATTGAGAACCGTGTATCTTTCTCTTTCCCCCAAAACTTTTGCCATCCTCCTTTGCTCAGCTATTTGCAAAGCATCTTCAGATAACCAGTTTGCTTTTTTGAATTTCTTTTGCTTTGAACTATCTTAGTAGCATCTTCTTGTATTATATTACGAACATCAGTCCACATCTCTTCGGGCTCTCTGTATTCTAGATTTAATTGTTGAAATCGATTCCTCACTTCCACAGCATATTCTAATGGAATTTGATCCAGATCTTACCTGAAATGCCTTCTAGTTTTCTGCGTTTTCCTCAATCGAAGCTAAATTTTGGCAACAAGAAGCTGATGATCGGTGCCACAATCGGCCCCAGGCCTTGTTTTTACTGCTTGTATAGCTCTTCTCCATCTCTGCCGGCAATGAATATAATCGATCTGATTTCTGTACAGACCGTCCGGTGAAGTCCATGTGTACAGGCGCCTCTTGTGCTGTTGAAAATGAGTATTCGCTATGGTCAGGTTGTTTTCTGGACAAAACTCTACTAGCCTCTGCCCAGCTTCATTTGGCTCGCCAAGACCGAACTTGCCTATAATTCCGGATATTTCTTCACTCCCGACCTTAGCATTGCAGTCTCCTATGAGAAAAATGACGTCTGATGATGGGGTGTGGTCTAAAAGGCATTGTAGGTCCGCATAAATTCTCTCAACTTCAGCTTCTTCAGCAGTGGTGGTCGTTGCATTTGACTTGGATAACTGTTATGTTGAAAGGGTGACCTTGGATCCGAAGGGAAATCATTCGTTCATTTTTGGGGTTGTACCCTAGCACTGCTTTGCCCATTCTTGTGTTTACTATGGAGCGACCCCATTCCTTTCTTTGGATTCGTGCCCACAATAAAAGACGTAATGGTCGCCGGAGTTAAATTCTCCCGTTCCGGTCCACTTGAGCTCACTGATACCCAAGATATCAATGTTCAATCTGTCCATTTCTCGCTTGACGACATCCAGTTTACCTTGCGTCATAGATCTTACATTCCATGTTGCTATGTGATATATTTCCTTGCAACGTCGGACTTTCCGGTCGCTTCCCGACACATCCACAACTGAGCGTCCTTTTGGCTTTAGCCCAGCCTTTTCATTCGTCCTGGGGCTACTAGGAAGCGCCCTCAGTTCATCCCCAGTAACATGTGGGACGCCTTCCAACCTGGGGGGCTCATCTTCCGGCGCCATATCTTTAATGGTATTGTGACTGGCCACAGGGTTTTCTTGGCAGGAAATACTGGATGGGTTGTCATTACCTTCTCCAGTGAATCACATTTTGTCAGAACTCTCTGCCGTGACCTGTCTATCTTGGGTGGCCCTACACAGCAGAGCTCACGACTTAATCGAGTTTCGCAAGCACCTCCGCCACGACAAGGCAG
Source organism: Amblyomma maculatum (assembly GCA_023969395.1). Lineage (NCBI taxonomy): Eukaryota > Metazoa > Arthropoda > Arachnida > Ixodida > Ixodidae > Amblyomma > Amblyomma maculatum. The sequence continues at coordinate 172,009 of JAJIZL010027581.1, read as the reverse complement.
TGATCCATGAAGGAGGTATGCAGTTTACTACAGGCTAAATGAGTAACCCCCATAATTTGTTTATCTAATATGTTTTGCATACTCATAACGCAGTCGTAAGCCACCACATTATTTTAAAGACTCCTTAACAGTGATATAAAGACCTGCTTTAGCCAAACCATGTGAACCTGCCTGAGTGACCTGGGGAAACTTGTCCGACTAGATCCAACGTTTCTTTGGATTCCTTGGATCCAGACAAAGATATGCTGTCCCTAGGTAACCCATGCATGTTCAGTTGGCTTGTTTCATACCGGCATTCCCATCTGCCAACTTGGCCATGTCATCTAGACTTGTGACGTGCACAACCACCGACCAGTGTCCAGCCACGTCACCAGCCAACCACCACCTGCTAGTCATGCTCATAATGTTTGCTCAAAATGCCTATGTCACACTCTAACCAGAATAAAGTCATGAATGCTGTGGCATTATTATGACGTCTGTACAATTTTAAATTATTAATACCACTCAGGCAAGGCCATGACAACGTGCATTTTTTAGTGGCGGTGGTTTTGTAGTATTTAAACCCACGAAATGACAAATTACATAAGAAAAGCCAGCAGCCAGCAAAACTAGAGTAGGCATCAAGCAATGTTTTACTTTTCATTCACATTTGTTTTGTTTTTACCTACTGGCAGCCAGACATGCCAGGATGAGTTTATGCTGGCTGCACTCCGCCAACTTGCAAACAGTGGAGAGGTGACATGGAAGTGAGAAATGTATGCACTATTTTTAACTTACTAGAAGGAAAAAGGAGCTTCATGAGACATTTATTTTATCCGCACTTCTCAGCTGATCCATGGTGCACACATATCGTGTCTTTTTCAACTGTCGCTGCTTATATTTAATATGAATGTGACACTGTTTCCCACCAGGCAATTTACAATTGCAAATTTCTATTTCATAATGAACTCACTGAACTCGAACTGCAATCTATATTTCATCTCTCAAGTGCATAGCCTCGACTTATTTTATTGTACTATTTAAGGACCTTCTCGTGTGTGACAGCAGCTCCTAGCCCCCAGTGCATGCTCAAGCATGCGCATTCATACAAGCATATTGTCCATATGTGAAGCACAATCCAAGTGTGTGGTATTTTAATTTTACAACGCAGTGGAAACCCAGATATGCTCTGGTAGTAGCTCAGATATATTTGAGATGTAACACACGCATGCACTATGATGTTTCACTTGAGTCATCAAAGCAACATTACTCAAATAGGAGTCACAATTTTCGGTATCCGCTAGGCATATGGTAAAAAATTGAAAGGTCATGCAATAGCTCTGGCCCGGCTAGACACAGTTTTAGATGTTGAGAAGGGCACAGCTATCTTAGGTTTCTCAAAGTTCAACATAAGAGGACTGCGGAAACAAGGAGCTTGCGAGGAAGAGAGCATCCATGGGATTTGTCGATGCCGGCATCGGTGATACTCGAACTTTGGCACCACTGCTGGATAGGGCTGCAGTGCTGTCTTGGGATTCTGTCCGGGGAATTAGGATGCTGTGTTGCAGACCTGATGCTAAAGTGTGGTCTGTTGCACACCGTCCTCTATGCAAAGTTTGTGAAGAATGTTTTTAGTATGAAAGCGCCTCTGTTATTATTAAATGCTTAGTCGCACACCGCTGGTTCGAATTCTTTATGCAATTGGTGCTGGTGCAAAAGCAGCCAATGGTGTGTGCTGTGCCGTGACTGTGGGGAACAACTGCTTGCATGACCAGCGTGAAAGTCCGGCTTTGCATGCTCGTGTCCATCAGTGATGGTCCACACGGGGAAGATTGAGAATGAATAAAGTGCTAGATACTGCATGAATTTGGCATTTCGCAAATGTTTCTAAGTGTATTAAAAAACAAGCGCTTCTTCCACTGTACAGAAAATGAAATGAAGACGTGAATAATGATCGCGCTCATGATAGTGATGTACATGGACATATTATTTGCCTTACTGGGAGCTGCCATTTTCGGCAACGTTCTACAAGGCCCTCAAAGAGCAAGTTATGTAAAATAAACTAAGTACGGACTTGAGAGATGGAACACATTTAGCGAGCAAATCGATTTAATGAGTAAAGTATGACGCAAACATCTGCACTTTTAAATGGTGAGAAGAGATATGTTGCCGCACATACACAAAATAAATAAACAATGTCAATATAAAAAGACACCCATGATGTCCACCACGACCGGCAGAAATGAGCACTATCCTCGAAATTGTACTAAATGTTTTAAATGAATTACCGCACATGCTCAGCACTTTCATATCGCCTCTGTCTGCTAGCTGTTCGAGCGCAGCCCGCTCTAAATCATTCTTGTGAGAGTCTGGAATCCAGCGGTATATCATCAGAGAAAAATGAACACATTTTGGCAGCAGCGAAAAGTACCTCCATACACACAGAAAAATACAACAGCTGGCTTCACGCATGCAAAAACTAGACAAAAAAGGATAGTAAGAATGACAAACATCTCCTAAACCTAATTTATGTTCATTATTTTATGTGGTCTTGCTGTGCTTTTTCTCATTTATATTGAATGCGACAGTATTGAAGGCCCATTTTTACCCAAACTCTTGCATTGTGTTTTGCAACGTTGTGAGTAAAAAGCCATGAGCATAGCTCTAGCATTTCGTAAGAGGAAGGTGACATTTTTGTGGGTCAAGCATTGATTTTTGATATTAGTTTGTGTGGCATCACGAGGCCGCATGAGATAACCGAATTGGCGGGAGCTCCTTGCGTTTGAAGGATGAGATGACAATCAAGCCCTTCTGAGTCGCAGTCTTGTACAATGTGGCTAAAGCAAGTATTATAACTGTGTCTCGCTGTCTTTCAGATAACCTCTTCAAGGACCTCTTCAATGTAGCAATCTTGGGCAGCCTGCTAACTGCGACAAAATTCACTGCTGACCATAAGGGGCTCTGCAGTCGCATGGGTTGCCGGCCAGCGGAATCTTTCAGGTGTCCGAGGCTACATTCATAGCAGATGGTGATAATACAATGACGAAAAGGTGCAATGCTGGCAAGCCGCCTCAAACTACTCGCCGCAAACCTTACGTTGATTACCTTGTTCACTGACTTAATGCTTGTGGTAGGATTTCATTATGGTGCGTGCGTACAGCAGAAATAGGCTCTTCAGATGATAAAAAAAAAACAAAAAGAGCAATAGCTGATTGATCTTAGCGAATAATGCAAGCATGCGGACTTTAGCACGTTGCGAAGTGTGCAAATGATCATTCACATATCTTCAGAACCATCTGTACACTTTAATTTTTTTATCTGGCACCCTATCCAAGAATTTCACTCGCAATGTTTGCTAATCTACACACCATGCTATCAAATTGATGCTCTCTTGACTATATAGTAAGACCCCAGAAATGTGACACACCAGCTATGCACTCCTCGCAAAGGACATCTCTTAAAGCAGACGTGTAGCATACTGCACGACACCACAGACCCGAAGCTTCTATCCATATGCCTGTGGTACATGCTGCAATGGCAGAAAAACTTTATGGTGCGGCTGGTGATGTTGCAGTGCGATTTTGATGCAGTGCTCTTACATACAGTGAACCGAACTGCGCATTTGTTGAGAGAAAACACTACTTAATATTTCATAGAAAACGCAAACATGGATTGTGCTTAATTTATATGCTCTCAGGCATTTTTGATGCCAACCAATACTTTGTGAGCATCTATAAAAGCTAACAGTTTTTATGATACAAAAATGTATTGCACAGAATGAAAGCACTGGGATGCGAAAATAGCACCGGCTGTTTAGGCTTAAAATATAACTCTACTGTGACGTATTAATTTGTTTCACATGGCCAGATGTCACATGAGATTACGACGCTCCATACCGATGACATTCAAGGAAAGAAGACACAATAGCTATAAATATAGCAGTAAAGTCTATTAGTGTATCGTAAAAAAACCATTGACGAACTGTTATTGAGTCCCCTTAAGTATACAACAGAAGCTCAACATCATCAATCAAACATATCTTACAGCATGAATAATAACAACCAGATCCATTACTACATATAACAATTACATGATTGGGAACAGTACAGATATAGTGAAAACAATAAATACTGCTTCTGATGTGCTGCCAAGCAGAACACATCTGCTGCAAGGGGCACAAGATCTACCAGTCCACTAGTTATTGCCATTTCTTAACGCAAGACAATTGCAACAAAATCATTAAACCAAGCATTGGCAGGAAGCAAGTGCTTGAGAGCTCTACACGTAATCATTGTCACATGCTGCATGGCAGCAATAGCAAGAAATCGGCTGTCAAGATCAAGAAGTGACCCATTTTATGCAATTACCTGCACAGATCATTCTCTCAAGAATAAATAAGGACTGCAACAACTAACGCACACATAGCATGGAGCGTAATAGTAGGCCTGTAGTAACTGCACTTGGCCACAGCGTGATTGGTTAAAAGCCTGTGTGTTGCTACCGAACTACGCACTTTGCCACAATGCAAGTAACAGAGAAGCCGTTTAAATTTCGTAATCATGAAATCAGAATGCAATCAACCATGACTTTAGAGTGGTACGCCTGTCTTTACCTGATATGATGAAATGGTTTATCTGATATGATAAAGGCACTCAAACCTTAACTAGGGTGCTTGAGTGCCAATTGTTTTGTGTTTCAGTGCCACACAAAATGTTATACATGGGTTGAATAGCTTGCCCAAAGGCACATTCACCTATACGCATCTTCTGCTACACTGTTCTTTCTTAAGGACATTGCTTCACATTAGCACACTAGAGATGAACAGGCAGCATGAGTAGTCAAACAGTTTTGCACATATTTTATGTTGTGAAGTCTGTCCTATACGGCAAACAATTGAAGAAGAAATGAAAGTTAAATATCGGCCAAACACGCCCATTTATGGATCGTTCATTTCTCTCTTTCTGATGTGAATGCTTTTTTAATCTGTAAAACGGACAGTTATCAGCATACATTGCATAGAGAGACATCAGCATTGCTACGGACCTATAAGTTTGTAGAGACACCTCAAGAGAGAAGATTTTGAATTAGAAGGACATCACTGGACAGCTCACTGCAGAAAAGCAACTGGAGTAGCTGAGGCTTCAGAGGGCGTGAACATACATACCGGGATGAAGACAAAATCAACGATGCTTCCGCTACCTCACCAAAAGGCAACAAAGAGAATTTACAAATTATTGCCTGTGTGAGCGACAGCCTGTTCATAAGATGGGTTGAAATAAGGGCTGCCCTGAGCCTTAATGATCTGACGAATTTACTAGGCAAAGGCCTGACAAAGGAATCCGAAATAGGATGGCTATACAAAAGCCCTAACTTTCAGTCAATGCCACAGCGAAAAAGCTTATCTTCGCTCCAAGAGAGACTTCAAAGAATAGGTAATACCTGCTGAAATGTCGCTTTTAAAGAAGAAAGTTGCTTCTGTACTTGGTCGGTCTAGAAACAAAAAGAGTACAGCCTATCTGCAAAAAAGTAACTAATTATTCTTTTGTCTTTTGACGGCTTGATTTCCTATACGCCATATTTGTTTTGCACCGCTGCTCTGCACTTTCATTAAATAGTGCTATTTTAAGGTATGACCCTATTTATGTCAATGACCTCAGGCCAAGCACTAAAAACTTTAAACATGTGAGGTGGGGGGGGGGGGTACTACAAAGACAGCCTTTGGCCTATTCCATATAATGATGGTAAGCTGAGCTCCGAAACATACTTGGTAATTATTGCATTAGCGCCTTTTTCATTTCCTAGAAGGACTTTACAAGGAGAGAAAAAGCTGTCAGGCTAGTGGTGTTGACACATGATTGACAGCACTTAACTACGCGGACAGAGTAGACACATAAAAGGTGAACACAGGTTCTGAACTTCAACTTTATCCTTGAACCACCGGTACTCTGCTTATATACTCCCAAAGGCACCGACTAGTGAAGATTTTTGCCACTGGTGGCAACAAACAAATAATGTGACAAATAAAAACTAAAATAAACGCCATAAGAGCTAACCCGAGCAAGGGGAGAACAAAATAGGCAAATCATTTCTTAAGCCGCCACCATGTGGAACAGCGAACTATTAAGAGCAACAAAAATGTGCGACGGTAACAGAAAATGGGCAACACAGGTAAAGCTAACAATTAACACAGCAAAACTGATGAGTTGAAGTTCACTAAAAACTGAAAGAAAAGGTCCATAAACAACAAACACGAAGCCAATTGACACCAATAAATGCATCACTAAATAGCTCAAACAAAGCAAATGAAGGAAAGGATCAAAGGGTGAACATAGCTAAAGTATGAAGATCAGATTTATAAAACCAAACAAGACCGGTAAATATCAAGAAATGAATTCAAAAAATGTGTGAAAGCTAAAACGCGGCTAGATCAAACAAATCCAAAAAGAAAGGCAATTTCTTTTTCCGATAGTTGAATGGAGGGGGTGCGCTTGCACAATCATCCTTGAGCCTCAAAGTTTTGGCTGCTTCCACTATTTCACATGTTAGCTTACTGTAATGCGTTTTAACACTCAGTTTTTCGAAGATTAGGTGGCATGGCTTCTTTGAGTCACGGTTCCTGCTGTGGACTTGCAGATTCCTGAGGGATGGGCCTGATAAATCATTTTTAGGCTCCATTAGCCTTTCATTGATGCATCGGCCTGTTTGGCCAATGTATTCCTTACGGCAATGGAAAGGTTAGAGTGAATGCCTTCTGCACATGCTGCTAAGTGTTTTCTCTGCCACCCTGCCTTCCGCCCTCCTTTTCTCCTCTTCCTCCTCCTTGATACAGCCTCTTTTTTTTTATTGCGAAAACAATACCACTCTAGGTTTCGAGCCTTTAGCGTAGCGCGGTGGTAGCCACGTCTTACCCACGTGACGCTGTGACGTCACAGACCATGTGACACTAGGATGAGAGCTGGGCTACCAACTCAAGCGGTCGGCGTAGCACGTGATGTCACGCCCCATGTGTCACAAAAGCGAGCTATGGGCTCCCAACTCAAGCGGTCAGCGTGGCGCGGTCGGAGCCGCGGCTCAGTTGGCAGCAGCTGGGTCTCTCGTTTCACATGGGACGGTTATGTCAGAATCAGCCTGCTAGGACCCTGGCATTCACGTTACCCCTATAGGCCACTAAGGCACGTTCATACAGTTTTGTTAAAGCGGAGCATTTGTTGGCTGAGGAAGAAGAAAAAGAGAAGAATAATGCTCGGTCACCCGCAGCTAATGTTTTTCATTCAATACTTGGTACATATGCGTTAAATCCTTGTATTTTGTTTCTTTACGATCTGACAAAGCTGCAATATCCGCATGAGGGCAGAAATGACAACGTCAACTCCTGCTTGTTCTGCAATCTTCTTAAGGTTGTGGAAAATTTGGGGCATGTAAGGAATCGCTGCAACATTTTTGTGTTGCCTGCGGGCTTTAGCCAGTGGTTCAGCGTTTACAGAGTTGGCGATTTTCAGAACATTTTCTGTGACAGTGGAGAGGAGTTGTAACGGGTACCCTGATTCGCGAGCCTGCACATCTGGTTCGAGAAGCTTTCTTACAATTTGGTCTCGCATGACTTTTTCAAGGATGTAACAAGGGCAGACTGGATAATATTGTTTTGACTAGCTTCCAGTGAACGGAGTTGTATGGCAGGAAGGGCTTGTTGCCCCTTGGTTCTAGTGCCCAGCACACATGACTTGGTGTAAAGAAGATTCTTAGTTCCAGGAAGCGCATGGAATCATTGTCCGGTATTTTGTGCATGAATTCAAGGGGAGCCAGGACAACCTTAAATATGATCAAGCCTTCAGGAACTTCATGAAGAAGGCTTCCTTGTTACAGTCTAAAATAACTAACAAATCATCTACAAAGCGGAACATGTTTTGAACTCGTGAGTGTTCGAAGAGGTTCTTGCGCACACTGTGAAAGTGCGCCTTGAAAAGCTTTGTAGCCCATTAATTACACCATCTTGGCTCTCTAAGGTCGCCTATATGAACGCCACTGAAAACATCTTGGGCATTAAAAACCAACTTGCAAAAAAAATGGTCCTGCACACTGCAAATTTTGATGATTTCATCATCATCATCATCATCATCATCATCAGCCTGACTATACCCACTGCAGGGCGAATGCCTCTCCCATATTTCGCCACGTAGCCCGGTTCTGTGCTAGCTGCATCCACTTGACTCCTGGAAACGTCTTAACCGCATCCGCCCACCTAACTTTCTGCCGCCCCCTGCTACGCTTTCCTTCACTCGGAATCCAGTTTGTTACCCTAAGTGACCATCGGTTATCCTGTCTTCGCACTACATGTCCTGCCGAGCTTACCGGTATCCTCCCTTCTTAATTTCCACTAGAATGTCGGTAACTTGAGTTATTGCTCTGACCCACTCCGCATGATTCCGATCTCTGAATGTTACCCCGACCATTTTCGTTCCATAGCCCTCTGGGTTGTACTCAACTTAAGTAGAACTCTCTTGGTTAGCCTCCACGTTTCAGCCCCATAGGTGAGTATAGGTAAGAGGCAACTGTTGTATACTTTCCTCTTGAGCTATACCGGTAAGCTGCTAGCCATATCTGCGAGTGCTTGCCAAATGCGATCCACCCCAATCTTATTCTTCTTGTTATTTCCTTTTCATGGTCTGGATCTGCGGTTATTACCTGTCCTAAGTAGACACATTCGCCTACTACCAGTACTTCGCTACCTAATGTAAACTGCTGTTAATTCCCGAGGCTGTTGAACATTACCTTAGTCTTGTGCGTATCGATTTTCAAACCTACGTTTCTACTTTTTCTGTCTAGGTCATCAATCTTTATGTGCAGTTCATCCCCCGAGTTGCTTAGCAAGGCAATGTCATCAGCAAATCGCAGATTACTGAGGTATTCTAAATCTACCCTTATCCCTAACCGCTCCCATTCCAAATCTCTGAATATACGTCCTCCAAGCAAGCTGTGAATAGTACTGCGGAAATTGTGTCTCCTCGCCTAACACCTTCCTTTATGGGAATTTTGTTACTTTCTTTATGCAGAACTGTGGTTTCTGTGCAGCCACTATATATATCTTCCAACGCTTACACGTACGGATCGTCCACTCCGTGATTTCTCAATGCCAGCATCACCGGCGAGGTTTCAACTGAGTCAAATGCTTTTTCGTAATCAATGAATGCTACCTATGAGGGCTGGTTATATTCCGAGCATTTTTCTATCACCTGATTGATGGTATGGTTAGGATCGATAGTAGAGTACCGTTTCCGAAAACCTGCTTGATCCATTGCTTGATTGCAGTCTAAGGTTTTCCTGATTCTATTAGAGATCAACTTAGTAAATACCTTATATGTAACAGACAGTAAGCTGATTGGTCTGTAATATTTGAGGTCCTTAGAGCCCCCTTTCTTATGAATGAAGATAATGTTTGCATTCTTTCATGGTGCCGGTACCGTCGATGACACCAGGCACAGCGTATACAAGGTGGCCAGTTTTTCTACCACGATATCCCCCCCGTCTTTCAGCAAATCCTCTCCAGCTGAATTCCCCCTTTTCATAGTTTCTTATGCTTTCTTGACCTCGTCCTTCGTCACTGGTGGAACGTCTGACTTTTTCCCTACCGCCAATCTCGTTACGGTCCTCACTACTTTGGCTACTGTAGAGATCTGTATAGAACTCCTCGGCTACTTTGACTATCTTGTCCATATTCGTAATGACGTTGCCCGCCTTGTCCCTTATCGCATACATCTGATTTTTACCTATGCCGAATTTCTTCTTCACCGCTTTAAGGCTTCCCCCATTCCTTACAGCATGCTCAATTTTCTCCATGTTATACATTCTTATATCGGTCACGCGCTTATTGATTAGCTTTGATATCTCGACAAATTCGATCTGGTCTGTTGGATTGAAAGCTTGCATACTCAGGCGTTCCTTAATCAAATCTTTCGTCTCTTTAGACAGCTTACCGGTATATTCTCTAACTATCCTACCGCCTACTTCTATCGCACACTCAGTAACGATATCTCTGAAATTATTGTCAATTGCTTCTAGGGTGATGTCGCCATCCTCAGTTATAACTGAATATCTATTCTGTAGCGAGAGCCTGAACTCTTCTACCCTCCGCCTCAACGCTAGTTTGTTTATGGGTTTCTTTCTTATTAATCTGTTGCGTTGCTTCTTCCGATTTAGGGTAATTCGGGACCGCACCATCGTGCGGTAACTGCATCGCACTTTCCCGATTACCTCCACATCTTGCATAATGGCGGGGGTTGAAGAAATTATGAATTCAATTTCAGTTTTAGTCTCCACGTTAGGACGTTTCCATGTCCACTTCCGGTTCTTCCGTTTGCTGAAGAAGGTATTCATGATTCTTAAGTGATTGCGCTCTGCAAACATAACTAGTAACTCCCCCCTGCTATTCCAAGAACCAATGCCACAGTCACCTACTGCCTGGTCTCCTGCCTGCTTTTTCCCTACCTTGGCAATGAAGTCGCCCATTAGTACAGTATACTGCGTCTTTACTTTTCGCATTGCTGATTCTACATCTTCGTAGAAGCTTTCAACTGCCTGTTGATCATAACTACATGTAGGTGCATAGGTCTCTACAACCTTCAGTTTATACCGCTTATTAAGCCTAATTACGATGCCTGTTACCCTCTCAATAATACTATAATATTCATCTATATTACCTGCTATATATTTATTGACAAGGAAACCTACTCCTAGTTGTCGCCTCTCTGGTAAGCTTCGATAACACAGTACATGCCCATCTTTCAGTACAGTATATGCCTCATTCGGCCTTCTAACCTCACTAAGCCCTATAGCATCCTATTTCACACCCCCTACTTCCTCTAACACCACTGCTAATCTAGCTTCACTAGCTAGGGTCTAGCGTTAAACGTTGCCAGGGTCAGTTTCCAATGGCGGCCTGTCCAGCGGAGCAAGAAGTTCTTAACACCCCCTGCTGGGTCACAGGTCTGACCGCCGCCGGGTTCAGTTGTTCCGCAGACGCTGGCGACTGAAGGCCGGGGATTTATAGAGCTAATCATGAGCTAATCATGATTGTTTACGGAAGGCAATTAAAAGTTTATGGCAAGAACTCAAGCCGATGCAACGCCTTCGTACCAGTGCTCCATGATTCCTCGGCATGCCACATGTCTGCCATCATCGAGCTCGCCGATGACTTCCCCAGCTACTCAATCCCTTGTGTAAACTCAACATCCGAGTCCACACCCTCGTTTTCTTATTTTTGTGTGTTTCAGCATGCACGCAACACATCACTGAAATGGTTCCCATTTTTTTATTGATATTGTTATGTGGTGGCATGACAAGCGATGGAACACGGCGACACGACAGGAACAGAACGACGCGATGACATGACGATAAAAATGCTTTAATGGCTAGCGGGCCTGGCGCGAGGGCTTCGCCTCGCGCCACTGCCCGCTTCGTCATCTTCGTAGCATTACCCGGGGCCACCGAGCGATCGTCCCAATCAATTGCTAGAAATCCAATGCCTGACGTTATGATGAACAGACACAGGATTGGGACATGAAACGCTGGACACCACAATGAATGCGAAGATGGGAAGAATGCTTACAGCGGAGCATCAAGTCTAATCTTCACCGTTTGCCGAAGGCCAAGCCCCATGGACACGCCGAACGGCTTGGGCGGGGGTGCTGCCTTCGCTCTAGTGGTCGTGAGGTCACTTCGGCGTGGCGTCGGTAAAGTCGGTAGGGTCGGTAGGGTCGGCTTTGGGCTCTTCCTGGTCGTCGTGTGTTGTGGTCCGGGCTGGGAACGAGGCTGGGGATAGCGGCTGGTCGGGTCTTAGCAAAAAGGGCTGGGGCAGAGCTGGGCGGCGATCTCCACGGGCTTTCTGCAGAGGGATCCGGCGTACGGTTGGTTTCGACAGTGCAAGGAGAGGATGGGGATGAACCGCAGTTCAGTTCAGTCGTTCAGTCGTGTCCGACTCTTCGTGACCCTATGGTCCATGTCACGCCACGCTTTCCGGTCTCTCACTATCTTCCTAACATCACATAACTTCATCTGCAGTGCCTCGAGGATGCCATCTAATCATCGCGATCGCTGCCTACCCCTTCTCCGGCGACCCTCAACCTTTCCCAACATCAAATCTTTCTCCAGCGACTCCTCTCTTCTCATCAGATGACCAAAGTAGCTGAGCTTTAACTTTAGAATTTGACCCTCCAATGAGCAGTCAGGCTTTATGGTCGACAATATCGACTGATTTGATGTTCTGGCAGTCCAAGGAACTCTCAAGAGTCTTCGCCAGCACCACAATTCAAACGCGTCAATTCCTCGGCGGTCAGCCTTTTTCACAGTCCAACTCTCCACCCATACATCACAACTGGAAAGACCATAGCACGAGTTATACGGATCTTGGTTGGCAGACTAATGTCTCTGCTCTTTACAAGGCGGTCAAGGCTAACCATTTCTGTCTTTCCCAGAAGCAGACGTCTCCTAATTTCATGACTACAGTCTCCTTCCGAGGTAATCTTGGAGCCCAAGAAGAGAAAATCTGTCTCAGCTTCTACTTCTTGTCCATTGATGCTCCAGGACTTGATAGGGCAAGACGCCATGATATTTGTCTTTTTATTGTTCAGTTTAAGTCCAAACTTCTCACTCTCTTCTTGTACGCGCATCAGAAGCCTCTTAAGTTCCGCTTCACTTTCTACCATTAACCTGATATCATCCGCATATCTAAGGTTGTTGATACATTTTCCAGCAATCTTCACTCCAGCTGAGAACTCATCCACACCGGCCTTCCTCATGATGCCCTCAGCATACATATTAAATAGGCAGGGCGACAGTATGCAGCCTTGTCTCACTCCTTTCTCAATCGGAAACCAATCGGTAAGCCCATGCCCAGTTCTGACTGTGGCCTCTTGCCCTTCACACAGGTTCCTGAGGAGGCAGATGAGGCGAACTGGAACTCCCATCTCTTGGAGAGCTTGCCACAATCTGCTGTGATCTACGCAGTCAAACGCTTTCGCATAATCAGTACAGCAGAAGAAGATGGGATTCTGGAACTATCTTGCTTTTTCCATGATCCAGCGAAGGTTGGCAATTTGGTCTCTAGTTCCTCTGCCCTTGCGAAACCCAGCTTGCAGGTCCGGAAGCTCCCGATACACACACTGCTGCAGCCTACCTTGGAGGATTTTCAATATCACCTTGCTAGCATGCGAAATAAGCGCGATCGTGCGGTAGTTGGAACAATCTTTGGCACTGTCTTTCCTTGGAATGGGGATGTAAACTGACCTCCTCCAATCCTGTGGCCACTGCAGGGTTGTCCAAATCTTCTGAGATAATGTATGCAGAATGTAAACAGCGTCATGGCTGAGGTTCTGAAGCAACTCAGCTGGAATGCCATCAATTCCGCTAGCTTTGTTCTTAGCAAGGCTGGCTAAGGCGCATTCAACTTTACTCTTCAGGATGCCCGGCTCGAGATCAGTAATAACAACCGTCTTATGTTGGGTTTGCACATTCGGATCCTTCTTGTACAGTTCTGTGTATTCCTGCCATCTTTTCTTTATCTCTGAGGCTTCAGTGAGGTCCTTGCCTCGTTTGTCCTTTATCACGCCCAGCTTAGCATAGAAGCTTCCTTTGATATCTTTGATTGTCTTATACAGAGCTCTTGTGTTCCTTAATTGGCTGTTGTCAAAACTGCTGGGCACTGTATGTTCAGGAAGGCATTCTTGTCTCTCCTTGCTATTATCTGAAAATCCGTATTGAGAACCATGTATCTTTCTCTTTCCCCCCCAACTTTTGAATCCTCCTTTCCTCAGCTATTTGCAAAGCCTCTTGAGATAACCAGTTTGCGTTCTTGCATTTCTTTTGCTTTGGAACTACCTTAGTAGCAACTTCTTGTATTATATCACGAACATCAGTCCACATCTCTTCGGGCTCTCTGTCTTCTAGATCTAAATCTTGAAATCGATTCCTCACTTCCACAGCATATTCTAATGGAATTTGATCCAGATCATACCTGAAAGGCCTTCTAGTTTTCTGCGTTTTCCTCAATCGAAGCTTAATTTTGGCAACAAGAAGGTGATGATCGGTGCCACAATCGGCCCCAGGCCTTGTTTTTAATGCTTGTGTAGCGCTTCTCCATCTCTGCCGGCAAAGAATATAATCGATCTGATTCCTGTACAGGCCGTTCGGTGAAGTCCATGTGTACAGGCGCCTGTTGTGCTGTTGAAAATGGGTATTCGCTATGGTGAGGTTGTTTTCTTGACAAAACTCTACTAGCCTCTGCCCAGCTTCATTTGGCTCGCCAAGACTGAACTTGGCTATAATTCCGGATATTTCTTCACTCCCGACCTTAGCATTCCAGTCTCCTATGAGAAAAGCGACGTCTGATGATGGGGTGCGGTCTAAAAGGCATTGTAGGTTCGCATAAAATCTCTCAACGTCAGCTTCTTCAGCAGTAGTGGTCGGTGATTAGACTTGGAGAACTATTATGTTGAAAGGGTGTCCTTGGATCCGAAGTGAAATCATTCGGTCGTTTTTTGGGTTGTACCCTAGCACTGCTTTGCCCATTCTTCTGTTTACTATGAGAGCGACCCCATTCCTTCTCTTGGATTCGTGCCCACAATAAAAGACATAATGGTCGCTGGAGTTAAATTCTCCCATTCCGGTCCACTTGAGCTCGCTGATACCCAAGATATCAATGTTCAATCTGTCCATTTCTCGCTTGACGACATCCAGTTTACCTTGCGTCATAGATCTTACATTCCATGTTGCTATGTGATGTATTTCCTTGCAACATCGGACTTTCCGGTCGCTTCCCGACGCATCCACAACTGAGCGTCCTTTTGGCTTTAGCCCAGCCTCTTCATTCGTCCTGCAGCTACTAGGAATCGCCCTTTGTTCATCCCCAGTAACATGTGGGACGCCTTCCAACCTGGTGGGCTCATCTTCCGCCGCCATATCATTAATGGTATTGTTACTGGCCATAGGGTTTTTTTGGCAGGAAATACTGGAGTGGGTTGCCATTACCTTCTCCAGGGAATCACATTTTGTCAGAACTCTCTGCCGTGGCTTGTCTGTCTTGGGTGGCCCTACACAGCAGAGCTCACGACTTCATCGAGTTTCGCAAGCCCCTCCGCCACGACCCCCAACCAAATGTTACGTGGTGGCATGACAAGCGATGGAACACGGCGACACAACAGAAACAGAACAACGTGATGACATGACAATGAAAAATGCTTTAATGGCCAGCGGGTCTGGCGCGAGCGCTCCGCCCCGCGCCACTGCCCACTTCGATCTTCGTAGTAATATGTAGGGCATTTAGCATTATTTTGCACAGCAACAAAGAATACTCTTTATGACCCCGACCAATAATTCGTGAGCCGTTTTTAGCATCTTCTCTTTCTTATGAGCATGACCTAAAGAGGAGCTCTGCTTTTCGAGGTTTCAAAGCGCCTTTATAACAGCCCGTCCATGCTGCAGCTATAAAGTATGCGTACTATTTATAAGTGAATTTTCAAAAGCACGCCAGGAAATAAATAGATTACCTTTTCGCGAAACATTGAGAGGCTACCGCATGTTATAGGTTGAAGTACAAGGATATCCGAAGTGTGTTTTCGACGGGCATACCTCCTTGAGCAGAAAAATATTGGCAGGTGATCACTCAGATCAAATGCATATACGCCAGCTTTAACTTCATCAGAACCTATATTTGTGCAAAAAACATTAATTAGAGACAATGAAGTCTCAGTTATTCTGGTAGGGAGGCTAATGGCGTTATAGCAGCCGTGGGATTTTAATAAAATATCAAGTTTATATTTTACGGAGTCATTCTGCAGCATATTGATATTGATGGCTCCACCGCAAATAAAACCTAAATGATTTTCACTAACGAACACCAATATTGATTCAAATATTGATAACAAACAGCCAATAAAGTTCTTTGTATCCTGACTAACAAAAATTCATAGTTCTGGGTTGTTGCAGAGTAATCCTCAATGAGCTCAAAGGGATTGTCATCATTAACTAATATGCAAATCCATCCACCATGCCCCGTGGACCGGTTGGCATATACTGTTGTATAGGACGGTAGGCGATAGACATCGGCTTCATTAGTGGACCATGTTTCTGTCAGCATTACAAATGCGGTTCCCAAACCAACAAGCACAGTTATTGCGCCATTGGCTACTAAGGCGAGATGACTGGTTGACAGCAAGGGTGACTGAAACCATTCCAATAGAAGTCGAAAGCAGCGGACGTTGTCAGAAAATTTAGTTGCAAGTGCTCATACTATTCTATTCTCGCACTGAGAGAGGAACAAACTGTAGGGGAAACGATTAGGTTGAGGAAACCTCCTGGATTTTGTTGATGACCGTAGATTAACGAATTTACTTTCCATTAATGTGTGTGATCCGATGGGTATTAAGTTAAATAGAGGTAACGAGCACTAAAAAACGCAATAAAGAATAAGAATAAAATAGGTGCTTGTAGATGTCCTGGCAATTGGGTGGAATGTGTTTGAACATGAACCCGTCTGCAATATTCGAACTTGATCCCCGAAAAGATTGACAAGTGGAATACTGGAAGTCAAATTTGACACAAAATCTGTGGAAAAGCCAGCATAATTGCATATTACAAAGTGATATCTATTGAACTTTGTGCGGAGTGTTTTAATATTTGCGATTAGTATTAGGAAATATTTTGTTAAAATGCTTTTCTTTTCAACTAAGCAAAACTATAATCTTTTCAGCTACACAATGTTACTTAAAAGTGAAGCGCCATGCTTTTCCGATTGCCTGGTTGTCATGAGGTACTTATGCTAATATTATGCACAAGGCTGATGTTGAGAGAAGCAGCACATGCAATCTTTGAGCCGCTGAAGCTACATATTTTATCACATATGCTTGGTGCACTGATTGGCAAATCCTACTGAACGCATATATCAGCCGCCCTAAGAATAGCAATGACCGTTCATATTGTTTTCTTGGAAAAAGTTGTGTTTTTAATTTGTCCAAGACATCCACGCGAAGCTTTAATTTACGTGTGTGTACATAGCGCAATATTTGTGATTCCTTTTTTTGGAGGACCCATTTTTTCTTTTCCCTAAATCTACATTCTGTGACATTGAACAAGGTGCTTACGCTAATATTATGCACAAGCTTGTATCGAGAGAAGCAACACATGCAATCCTAATTTGAGCCGCTAGAGATTCATATTTTGCAGTAATACGGAAAGTTGAGCTAGATGTTCATGATTGCATATTACGAGCGCTGCGACGGAGAACAACAACGAGAGAGTAATGACAAGGACAGGCGCTATATGCTTGGACACTGCTTGACATATGCTTGGACACTGATTGACAAATGCTGCAGAGTGTATATATCAGCATCACTAAGAATATCAATGAAACGAGAACATTCAGTTTTCCAAAACTGCATCAATAATACTCCGCTGAACGCAGTCTGCACCACGCTGAATGAAGAAAATTCCTAAAAAGGAACCATTAGCAGACGCCGTCTCAGGAAAGATTACTAGTCAGAAACACGGTCATCACAATCACTCTAGATTACGAGAGCATCACTTGTTTCCATTTTAGCAAGAGACACATTTCGAAACCGGAGTGACTGCAAAAAAGGGGGAAGATTCAATTTTAATAAGCACAAACTGCCATGGTCGCCCAACTATTCGGCAAAAAACAGTAACACTCTATATCTAAAAACAGTCAAAGTAACGAAGTTCATTTTATCTCATTCGGAAGCAGGGGAACATAGGTGCAGTGAGGTACCTACATTAGATATGATATAAATTATTTCCACCGGCATAATATATAAAGACACTTACCGAAACACTATTTCCTACTCACTGCGTCAAATTTTCATACTGGGCCGAATCCATTACATTTGTCGATTCTGAACGGCGCATTTCATGATAGTTTATTTCGTTGCTTTTTTAGATCATTAAATAAAAACATGATTGCGAACGCCACAACCATTGTTATTAATATTTGCTCAGAGTTTGTTTGTACTTCCGATTTTCTTTAATAATTGAAGGTGTGTAAATATTACCAATATGTGTTTTTGTGAACCCAATGGCTACTTGCGCGCTTTATCACTCTATGCAAACCGCCATAACTTATTGACATTAACATGTTACCAAGCCTATCCATACTATGTGTCAGATGTATTAGACAATATTATATGCACTCTTCCTGCAATCATTCCGGAAGGAATTGGTATTATTTGTATACAGATAATTAAAATAAATATACGGTTCATTCACCAGAATACAAGAACGCCTTTAGCTGATAAGAAATGTTAATCCAAGTGAATCTGTGTTAAAATGGGAACATTTTGTAATGTTCCGCAAGTGAAGTGCCTTTGTTTCTGAAAAATGAACAGTAATTTGTCAATACGTAGTGACTTTGTAACGACTGTAATGACGATTAAAGCGCAGCTTCGGCCGACAGGCCATAAATCTTAGGACATGCGAACCGGTTAGGCTATTTAGGAAGGTGTCGACAGCAGCGCAATTGTGTTATTGCATCTAATGCTACCATCATTGGAAAAAATTTCTATTTTGTTTTGCTGAAGATTTCAGGATACTGTCGCGTAGCAAGCTACGCTGACTTTGCACGCCAGCGTTAATAAACTACACCCTAGGAGCGGTCTGTTTTCTTGCTTGCGAGACGAATCTGTGCTCCCCCCCCCCCGCCCCATTTTGAGCTTAGGGTGCGCGCCAGTGTACTGGTGGCCTTGCTCACAGGCCGGGGCGCGTAGCGGACGCAGTCTCCTTTGTCCTTTCATGAGGGTGTTCTTAGCGATCAACGCCGTTCCGAAATGGTTCACAGGCTGCGGAGGAGGCGAGCTCTTCGAACCTCGCGTGCCAACTGCCAGACGGAGTTAGTTAACATACGGACCCCTGGGGGGTTTTGGGACGCTGATTTTATCGCTTTGGATCATGGTGTTCTCTGGACAGCGCACCACGCACGAACCCAATGCCTTCGTATCGGTTATCGACGGCAGAAAGCGCAGACGGAGCTTTGTGTTCTGTACCGGCTGTACAGCATTGGTTTTCCTTCTGTTTTGGTTCACGTTTTGTGTATTTCTGTACCAGGCGGAAATGCGTCGCGTCTTCCTGAAATCCCCACGGTGCTCACGATTGAACAACCAAGTGGAAACCGGCGTCCTAGTAGTTCCTCAGCTTTAGAGAAAAGTTTCTCACTCGCTCCGATAAGCGCATTTCAGCTTGGTAGAAAAAAAAAATGTATCTCTATAAGGATCCTGGGAAAGCGGAGGTCAGAGGGGTTTTTGGCGCCAAAACGACGGTGACCGTCCGAGCTGCTACTCAGGACCCCTGCTCAAAAGATGTAGCGTATGACTTAATTAATTTGTTGCTTAATCTGTGGTTGTTGTTAAATTTATATCATTTCATTAGATTTAAACCATGTTGCACCTCATATTTAAGAAATAAGGTTATCTAATGTCATCAATCGACACCTGCTGGTCTCATCAATCGACACCTGCTGGTCTCCTTCTTCGAAACGGTGGAGCCGTCTATCGTCACGGGTGTCAGCGACACGAACGTTTCGTTACAAGTGGTGAAATGTGAGCGGTAGCTACGACCCCGCTCTATTAGAGAGAGGGGCGCGTGCCCAGATCCCTTGACGCCGATAGATGGCGCCGCATACTGTATGTCGGCACATAGACCTGCTACGTAGGGACCAATCAGCTTGTGCGCCTCGGCCAAGCATGGTAGCAGGTCCCGGTGGCGGATCGCGGATCACGGTAAGCTAAAACTCTCTATTACATATGCGTCCCCATCTCACAAGTCTTTCTGAC
Organism: Amblyomma maculatum; assembly: GCA_023969395.1. Taxonomy (NCBI): domain Eukaryota; kingdom Metazoa; phylum Arthropoda; class Arachnida; order Ixodida; family Ixodidae; genus Amblyomma; species Amblyomma maculatum. The sequence continues at coordinate 152,204 of JAJIZL010027581.1, read as the reverse complement.
TACGGCACAGCTGACTTCGCTACAATAACGACCCACAGCGAATGCTGTACATCGCCCCTCCTGTATTCAAGGCAACCCCGGAGGACTCCGTGACAGAATGGCTGACCTGTTATGGACACGTCTCGTTAATTATTCCTAGGACAGCAATACTGAGGTGAAATTCTTGTATCTTTCTCTAGATGGCGATTCGAAGAAGTGGTACACCACGCAACTGCTTACCTACCGGTGCACCACGTTCTTGGAGCGTTTGCACAGCGAAGCTCAAGACCTGCTTCAGTAGCCGCCACGCTGCGGAAATTGCTTACCTTCAGCTACAGAATCGTGTACAGCTGCCCTCAGAGCCTCCGGAGCAGTTTTTTAGGTACTGCAGCTGTGCGCCAGTGTCGGCCCCAAAATGTCAAAAGAAGACCGACTACGTCATTTGCCGCGGGTCCTTGACCAGCAATTATGGACAAAATGATCATCTCCAACACGACCAGCTGCGCCGACGTCTTGCAGATGCTGCAGCGCTTTCGTCAGGCCGCGCTGATGGGTTTAATTTCACGGGTGCTGCCGGCCGCTGCAGCAAGCACCACCTACCTGACAACGCGACCCTGTGCTTGTAATTTCAACATCTTTCCTACAGCTGGCAGTGCCACCAACGAGCCTCGTCCGTCGACTGTGCTGGGACCTTGGCAGCAGCACACACTGCCCATTTGCACGGCAGCAGCCAATTATCATCATTAGTAAATGCTCAGAGGTGAAGAGTAATTAAAGACAATCGTCTCATCCTTGGAGGTGTTAACTGAGTGCATAAAGACGATACAAAATGAATTGTCTCGTACCCGGGAGCCGTGGCTCCCGAGAACGAACGACACGGGACGAGATGAACGGCCGCGTTCCGGCTATTGTGGTCGAGAGGGCCACATAGCTGGAAACTGTCAGCAGCGATGGAGAGACGAGGACTGCTAGCAAACTGATATGCTCCGCGAGCAGGCTTTAAAACTCAGAACCACACAAATGGCAATGAATGAAGCCAAAGAGACTGGATTCGAAAAGTGTTGATTAGAACATGGAAAAGAGCCCGCTGTACAAGAAAGGAACTGCACAAGAATGCTAAATTGGGCGAATTGGTGCATTCGCATTTGAGGAAACGTAGCGCAAAGAAGACAAGGACAAAAAAAAGAAGGAAACACACACGAGCGCTTGCTCACAACTGATTTTTTTTCGAGTGCTCTTGCTCATGCCATCGCCCGCTTCTTTCTCGTCCGCAACAATATTACTGAGAGGGCAGACTGTAAAAGGGGTATTATTGCCCCACAGGTAAACAAATAGTCACGAAAGAATAAAGTACACTCGTGTGTTTGTACTGAAAACATGCACCTTGTGATTATATTTATTTTGGAGCACACACACACACACACAC
>JAJIZL010027581.1:131212-150399 GCA_023969395.1 Amblyomma maculatum | reverse complement strand
ATATAATATAGGCTAATCAATTCGCATTATAGCGTATCAGTTTATTAGCCACCACTTTTATTCAGACTTAATATTTGAGTCAGCGAACAAGGCATTGAATGTGTCGAAATTTTATCGGCCTGAAAGTAAAAACAAAACAAGGTTAATGCAACAAAAAGCACAAAAGGCTCCTTAATAAAGAGCATTACTACTCGGAAACGGCTGTTACAATTCTCGGTGCGCAATGCCTTAAAGAAGCATAAAAATACTTACAGCACAAATGCTAATGGCTACATTTATTGTTTCAACAAACGGCTCAAAATTCATTTCTCCTGAAATTCCCATCAGGGGCTTATCATACGGCTCCTTACTGCAAATACTATGCTACCATTGCCACAGTGTGCTTGCAAAAATTGCCAAGGCTTTGTGTACAGCGCAGCTGATCGAGGAGAAATACGGGCAGTCTCATTGTCGGGCTTAGACGCACATATGTGTTAAGCTTCACTGTGGGGAACGTAGCATCCTCTCAATATCGAAGTAAGAAGCCGACAGTTTATCTCACACTTTCTAAGTGACATGCCGGTCTAATGGTAAGTTTAGATTATATTTTGTAAGGTGCTATAAGGAACCAGCACCATATGACGTAGCAAGCATCGGTGTGAAAGAAAGTGATGAAGAAAACAATTCACCTATGGGACATGCCCTGAAGAACAGGGGGGATAGCAGAGAAGAGAAGGTATAGTAGAAGCATTACTGGTGGATGGCGGCCGACACGTAGTGCGGGCTGATCGCGTCGTACCAAGCTTAGTAGAATGTGATCCCTTCTAATTCCGTTGACTGCACCTTGGCCAGTGTGCTTACTCCTGCTCTGATGCTGTTCGGTGCCACGAGACCTGACCTGATTTTGAGCGACTGTAGTCCTACTTGTGAACTTGAGCACACAGCGAGAACGCGTTCGTCGCCACGCCAGGTTCTCGTTTTCGGTCACACCGGTGCACCTGGCGCACATGACGATTTCTGCGGGCCGAAAACCACTCGCAACAACCAGGAAGCCTACCTGCTCCCATAAGATTTCTGGCGATACCCAAGCGCAGTTGAGGAATTGATCGCTCCGCACATTGTTAGTCTACCAGACGGGGAGCACTGCACCACGCGAGGCTCTCCCGCTGACATCCCCGAGGCCTTGCCCGAACACTAACACAGTCGTACAGATGGAAGGCGACTCGGGCACAATTATTTGACGCATCTTGCGCCCATGTTCGCCGCTATCTAATAACGGTGTCGTAGCCACCATCTCTAAATCGTTTTCAACTACCTTCGGTTATCCTAGACTTATTTTATATATCTGCAGAACAATAGTCGTTTGTTGTTGGAATTTCTACTGTTTCCTAAATCCTTACCCTGACTCTCAATTCATTTCTTATAGAGTTAGTTGTGCTATATTTATATAGGTCCCACTGTTCATTTAAAACCCTGATGCGACCTTTATTACTTTGCGCACAAACGTATATACGTTAAAGCCGAACCACATGGCAGCGTTTCTTCGGCGCCGAGTCAGCGTCTTGGCTTTCAGCGTCGCCGCAGGAGCAAATATGGCACCTGAAGCGAGGCAACGCTGAAAGACGCAGGTATCTGGCGGTGCCAGATCTCAGCGTCGACGCCTGAAAGTCTTCGCAGTCGAAGAGCAATGACTTGCCACGCATAGGCAGCTGCGCAACTCCTTTCCGCGGAAGCAATCGCTCCTCTTTTGTCCGCACGCATGACTGCGCCTTTCTTCCCCTAGCTTCGCTCACCCTCTCTATTAAGTTTCCGTCGCCGCTGTATAGGACAATTTTAGCTACGGACGGGGGACAATTGTTCGAACTTCCAGGATTCTCCCATGCCTAGCTTGCAGACGCCAGTTTGTACGCCATCATGAGTTTGGTCACTCTCTCCGGCACGCGCCGAGAGACGAAGCTCATAGACAAGACGCGGGCACGACGCCGAAGAAAAGCTGCCATGTGGTCGGGCCTTTAGTTATCAATGCATGCATTCCTGGAAGCGCTGCCAACTGAGCAACGGCAGCACGTCTAGATTTCGCATGAGGCCTAAGCACCTTTCAGACTTCTTGCTAAAGTAGTTCAATGTTTCTTTGCCCTCTATGTATGGCTTTCTTGTCACTTTTCCATTTGATCACTTGAAAGATCGGCACTATGTATATCTTCAATTGCCGCGCGCACAGTTATCAAAATTCTAGCCTACACCGTAAACAAAATGCAATACAGGCTTTACAAAAGTTAGCGCCATCTAGTGAAAGAAACAGAAACTGTACGCGGCGGCCATATTTTGTTCAGTCCGACCGCGCCTCCCATCGAGTACGCTGTCAACGTGCGCCTTCGTAGAACCCCTGCATGCACCGAAAGGTGCACTGGATGCATGCTCACAAGTGATTGTTTCATTTTTTAACATCACTGCAGTTGCTGTTAGCTCCAAGCTCTATTCGGAATGATGCCAGCATGTTGCTGCGTGCCTTTCAGCAGCCAGCGCACCGTCGTAGACGCGCACGGAATCAAGGTGTACGCGTGTTTGCGACCGTTCGTTTTCAGTCCTAATCGGCTTTACAAGGGTCACTTGCATCATGTAAAGCATTACTGCACGTCCCTCTGACTGGGAGCTAGCTCACAGAATGTGCTATCACCTAAAACAGCAAGGCTGGTTTGTACGCTATGGAGCCTTGTGAACTTGAAGGATAAGATTATGCTGCGATGGAGGACACGGGAGAAGGAGCAATGCATGTATAACGAACGCTATTAGGCAAATACATTCTTTGAAACATTTTGTACGTAGGTTGCATTTACCATTGTGTATTGGATTTAAGACACGGGCATGATTACCGAAACTACTTTTCACAGTCGTACGAAGTTGTAGTGATTAGTGCAGAGAGCAATACGGTTGTCTAATGCTCCCGAGGTGCGTGTTTCACGCTGCAAAAGCAAGCGGCTGCCAAACCCGCGGCGTCTAGAAAAGCAGAAAAAGATGACATCACACTAGTGTGTTGTAGCACGCTCCCGTGTAGCCCGTTTCGACCGGTCCACGTTCCAATCCCATACTCGCAGGCTATCAGATTCAAACGCATTTGCTCAAAATCCGTAGATTTTTAAGAAAATGCTAATCACATGCGAGTAACACTAGAGAAACAACACTACCCGCCCTCTATCATCGACGATACCATAAAAAGAGCTGAAATAAGTAATCGTTATCACATCCTTGCGGAATCACAGCCAACGCTACAACACTGTAATCTCATTCTAACCTTCGCATACAATATCCCAAATATTAACAAAATCCTTAAAAAACATGTCAATATCATAGAACAAAGTCAACGACTCTCCAAAATATTCTAGACGCCTCCTCAGTTAACATACAGAAGACCAAAGATTTTACAAAACCACGTTGTCCACTCAACTGTCAATATAGCGAGACCTTTGCTTTGCACGTCATGCGGAAAAAGCCGATGTCAAATCTGTAAACACATGCCGTCCACAGCACTGGCTAAAAGCACCCACTCAAATTTCAAACATTTTATATGAGAATATTTAAATTGCGATTCTAGCAACGTTGTTTACATGCTCGAGTGTGGTGACTGTGGTATGCAGTACATTGGCCAAACAGATAATTCCTTCCGATTGAGATTTAATAACCACTGCTCGCACGCTCAAACCTTTCCCAACCTCCCCGTTTTGAAGCACCTTCGCAAGGAAGGACATGAGTTCGATAATCCTAAAGTCACAATATTACAGAGTGGCTTCAAAAACACTCGTGAGCGCGAACAACGAGAATCATATTGTCACGAAGACAAAGATTTATGTGTTCTTCGTGGTAGGGATGGGAAAGTTGGCTACAGCGGCTGTTTTATCAGGGTCAGGCCGGACACCGTCAGCGCTAACCACATGACCGAGAAATTTTAGCTGCTGATATCCAAAGTGACATTTTTCCGGTTTGAGTGTCAAATCGGCCGAGCGAAGAGCGTCCAATACCGTTCGCAGCCGCTTAAGATGTTGGTCAAATGTTTCTGAATATACGATGACGTCGTCCAAATAAACCAAACAGGTTTGCCATTTAAGACCAGCAAGTACGGTGTCCATCATTCTCTGGAACGTCGCTGGCGCTGAACACAGACCGAAAGGCAATACTTTAAATTCGTATAAGCCATCGGGTGTCACAAAGGCAGTCTTTTCCCGATCGCGCTCGTCCACTTCTTTCTGCCAATAACCACTTTTTAAATCAATGGAGGAAAAGAATTTGGCGTTGCGAAGTCGGTCGAGTGAATCGTCGATACGGGGCAACGGATATACATCTTTTTTGTGATGTCATTCAGTTTCCTGTAATCAACGCAAAAACGCAGCGTGCCATCCTTTTTCTTAACCAACACGACGGGCGACGACAACGGAGTTTTAGACGGCTGAATAACATCATCATTAAGCATTTCCTGGATTTGTGTCCGAATTGCCTCACGTTCTTTGGCAGAAATACGGTACGGCTGCTGTCAAATAGGTCGGGCATCGTCAGACGTTATGATGCGATGCTTGGCGATAGAAGTTTGCCGGACTTTCGATGATGAGGCAAAGCACGGGGCGTACTCCAGCAGTAAGGCACGCAGGGCGCGTTGTTGACAGAAGGAAAGGTCACTTCTAACATCGACGCGGTCTAGAACAATGGGAGTATCAATAAGTCAAACGCAAAACATTCAGAAACTTCCTTTAACAGTTCGCCGAAAGCGATGGCAGTAGAGCGATAGAGGTGGCGAGATTCATTCGTGAAGTTCGTGACGAGAAGCTCAGAGTGACCATTGCTGAGAATAATTAAGCTTCGAGCTGCACAGATGTCATGAAAAAATAAAAGAGAACGGTTGCTTTCAGCCATTATCGGCCGGTCACGAAGACCGTCGCACACAACTCTCACAAACACGCTGGAGCGGGGAGGCACTGAAACACACTCAGCTGAAACCCGTAGGGCGCACGTACGTTGGCCATCGGTGGGGCTGGCAGCCGCTTTCTCCGTTGAGAACGAGACCATTCGCTGTTGGAGATCGCCATATTCCCGCAGGAAATCCACACCGAGAATCAAATCACGAGAACATTCCCGGAGAACGACGCAGCTGACAACGAACGTTGACGTACGAATCTGGATTCTAGCCGTGCACTGTCCAATGGAGTAATTACATGCCCCCCAGCCGTGCGTATTTGCGTGCTACACCATGGTGTCATAACCTTCCTAAGGGTCGCTGCCAGTTTCCCACTCAAAATCGAAAAGTCTGCTCCGGTATCCACTAAAGCGCTGACATTATGACCATCGATGCACACAGGGATGTCCAGCGATAGCCGGTCTCGTGAACCAAATGCTGTCGTTTCTGCTCCAAAATCCATATCTGTTCTCATTAGGGGGACTTCTTCGTGCTGACATTTAGCGGCCCCGCCCCCGGAGGTCGCTCTACTCAGTTTTCCCGGTGGGGGTTTGGCGAGCGACCAGGCGGTGCTCGCGGGAAGTTACCAGTTGTTGAAGCGGTTTGACGACGTGGGGATGGAGACCTGGATTGTCGGCGGGCCATCCGGAGGCTCTCTTGTGCGAGGTTGTCTTCAATGTCACGAGGTAGTTGTCCGAACGTGCGTATAGGTGCGTTGGTGTAAAAACCCTCCGGTCCGAGTTCCCGATAAGGGCACCACCGGAAAATGTGACCAGGTTCCCCACAGTGGTAGCAAAGGCGGCGGCTCCGAGGGGCCTGCCAGACGTCCGTTCGTCGAAAGTTTGATCGCGGTGGCCGCACATACCGCGTTGGCTGCTGTACAGGAATGTATTGCATTGGCTGCTGGACGGGCATGCACTGGGTTGGTGGTAACGTAGACAACGGAGCTTGGACGGGAACTGTGCGTCGGAGAATGTCAGCGTAAGTTGGAACAGGGGTACTTTGAGCTTCAGCAACATACAGGGATGGCTGCGTGACTTGCTGAATCTCTTCCTGGATCATATGTGCGAGAGAATCACCCCTGGGTTGGAACGTGCCACAAACCTTCTGCAATTCCTCGCGTACAATCGCACGAATAAGATCTCGGAGCTGTTCAGTATTGCTTACAGCAGCTGTAAGAAGCTCGGCAGCAGTCGTAGCGAGGATTGGGCTGTCGTAGACCGCCGAGCGGTGCTGGTGTAGGATCTTTTCCATGGTGACCGCCTCTGTTAAAAATGAGGTAACTGTAGTTGGTGGGCTATGTACAAGACCAGCAAAAAGCTGTTCTTTAACCCCATGCATGAGGTGGCGCAGCTTTCTCGCTTCAGACATGTTGGGATCCGCACGTCGAAATAGTTTCGTCATGTCCTCAACATACATCATGACGGACTCGCTTGGCATCTGTTTTCGATATTGTAGAGCACGTTCTGCTCGTTCACGCTTATGCAGGCTGATATACGCCTCTACGATAAGACGGCGGAACTGAGGCCATGATGTTATTGTGCCTTCTCGGTTCTCATACCATGTCAAAGCATGGTCTTCCAGGCAGAAAATGGCGTTTCGTAGCTTTACGGCGCCCTACAAGCCCAATTGCGGCTTTGGCGCGTCCGCGTCCTGTATTGTTTTTTTTTTGAAGTGAATAAAGTATTATTATTATTATAAAAAAAAATAAAACTCTGCCGTAAACGCCGTTCCCCTGTCCGTGATGAGCACTTCTGGGGCTCCGTGTCGCGAGAGAAATTGTTCGACAAAATGGTACAATTGCAATACCAAATGGTACCGCGGCGACTACTGCCGCGGTACCATTCGGTAGTGCTCTTGCTTCGGCGTAACGGGTAAGGTAGTCAGTGGCCACGAATATCCACTTGTTACCCATAGACGAAGATGGAAAGGGGCCGAGGAGATCCATCCCAATTTGTTGAAAGGGCAGGATTGGGGGCTGAATCGGGTTTAGTTGTCCTGCTGGTCTGATCGGCGGCGTCTTGCGTCGGTGGCACTCACGACACGTCTTCACGTAGTGGGCAACTTCGGCAGGCAGTCGCGGCCAGTAATACTTCTCCTGGATTCGACGCAACGTGCGCGCAAACCCGAGGTGGCCTGCTGTGGGCTCATCATGCAACGCCTGCAGAATTTCTTGCCGAAGGGTTTTAGGCACTACGAGAAGCTGCGCGGTCTTGTTGGGTGCGAAGTTCTTCACGAGGAGGCCATTGCTTAACGTGAAGGATGATAAATGTCACCTGAACACGCTAGGAGGAGAAGCAGTCTTTCCTTCCAAATAATCGGCTAGCGGTTTCAGCTCAGGGTCTGATCGCTGTTGTTCTGCGAAACTGCTGGCGCTTACCGGTCTCAGAAAGGCGTCGTCGTCATCGTCCTTCGGGGGAGCAGCGACGGGAGCGCGGGATAAGCAGTCTGCGTCAGAATGCTTCCGGCCCGACTTATAGACTACAGTCACGTCAAATTCTTGAAGTCGTAGGCTCCATCTGGCGAGGCGGCCGGAAGGAGCTTTCAAATTAGCCGTCCAGCAGAGCGCGTGATGGTCGCTTACCACCTTGAATGGTCGGCCGTATAGGTATGAACGAAACTTAGAAGTGGCCCAGATGATTGCAAGGCACTCCTTCTCGGTCGTCAAGTAATTGACTTCGGCTTTTGTGAGGGACCTGCTAGCGTAGGCGATTACTTTCTCCTGTCCGGCACACTTCTGGACGAGAACGGCTCCTAGGCCCACACTGCTCGCGTCGGTGTGAATTTCGGTATCGGCGTTTTCATCAAAGTGGCCAAGTACAGGAGGGCATTGCAGGCGGCGCTTGAGTTCGTCGAAGGCTTCTCCTTGCGGCGCTTCCCATTTAAAAGGTACGTCAGCCTTTGTAAGCTGCGTCAACGGTTCAGTGATCCGCGAAAAGTGTCTGACAAATCGTCGATAATAAGCGCACAGCCCAAGGAATCGGCGCAGAGCTTTCTTGTCGGCAGGCGGAGGGAATTGTGCGATTGCAGCTGTTTTCTCCGGGTCTGGGCAAATACCGTCCTTGCTAACGATGTGACCTAGGAACCGGAGTTCTTCGTAGGCGAAGTGACACTTCTCTGCTTTTAGCGTTAGTCCCGATGACTTGATGGCTTCCAGCACTGTCTGTAGTGTTTTAGGTGGTCTTCAAAGTTTGACGAGAAGACAACAACGTCGCCCAAATATACCAAACAAATTTGCCAATTCAAGCCTGCCAGGACTGTGTCCATTACTCGTTGAAACGTGGCTGGTGCGGAGCAGAGGCCAAATGGCATCCCTTTGAACTCATAAAGGACGTCCGGTGTGATGAATGCGGTCTTCTCGCGATCTCTTTCATCGACCTCAATTTCCAATATCCGCTCTTCAGGTCCATCGATGAGAAATACCTTGCATTGCATAGCCGGTCGAAAGTTTCATCGATGCGGAGAAGCGGGTAGACATCCTTCTTCGTTATGCTATTCAAGCGGCGGTAATCAACGCAGAAGCGAAGTGTGCCGTCTTTGTTCTTGACCAAAACGACTGGTGCCGTCCAGGGGCTGTTCGATGGCTGGATTACGTCATCACGCAGCATTTCTTCAACTTAATCGCGAATGACCTGCCGTTCTCCCGGCGATACACGATAAGGGTTTTGGCGCAGGGTTCGGTCGTGTTTGTCCGTTATAATGCGGTGCTTGGCCAGTTGTGTTTGTCGTACCTTCGATGATGACGAGAAGCACTCCCTGTAGTTTCGAAGAAGACTGCGAATCTGCTTTTTCCTGCTGTGGGTCAATACTGGGTTGATGTCAAATGTGGGCTGACGGAATTGGTCCGGAGCGTCTTCCAGTGGTTGGTCGTGGATGGCGAATACGTCTTTGAGGTCCGCTAAGTCGTCGAGAAAACGATGGTCGTGCCTTCTTCAGTGAAGTTTGTTACCAGCACCTGAACTTGACCTCTCCGGAATTTCGCGATGCCACTTGCGATGCCGACACCTCGCTCTGAAAGAAATTGTATATTTCCTTCGACGATGCCTTCAGCGGTTTCGATGTTTGCGCTACCTATGCAGACTGCGATGCTTTATCGGGGCGGGACTTTCAATTCTTCATCGAGGGCGTTTAGAGCGATGTGTTGCGTCGACGTCGTCGTAGCAGAAATGGCTTTGTCTGCAGAGAGCTTGATGAGCTTGGGTCGCAGGTCGATGATAGCCCTATGTTCATTCAGGAAGTCCATGCCTAAAATCACGTCACGGGAGCACTGCTGCAAGACCACAAAGCTGGTGGGGTAAGCACGCCCATTTACTGTTATTCTTGCAGTGCATCGTCCCGATGGAGTAATCAGGTTGCCACCTGCGGTGCGAATCAGCGGGCCATCCCAAGCGGCGGTAACTTTTCTGAGCTGAGAGGCTAACGGTCCACTAATGACTAAATAGTCAGCTCCGGTGTCGACTAGGGCAGTGACTCTGCGACCGTCGATATCAACTTCAAGGTCACTTGTTCGCGTCCTCGCATTGCACGTGGGCCTTAGTGTCCGATCTCTGCTCCGTCGTTTCTTCAGGTCATGGCCGGGGCCTACCCTTGTTACTTCGCTGGGCGGCGGTGTCTGCTTGCACTCTGGTCGTGTGTCGCCGATGACGTCGTGTGGAGCGGCGGTGAAATGGCTGCGTCGTCGTTAGTGGTCATCGGCGGCGGAGGATGTTCGTCTTTTCGCCGTTGAGCAACCTCACCTCCAAAGGTTGCTCTGTTTAGCTTCCCCTGCGCCGACTTGGGGACCTTCCGCGCATACTCTCATAATAGTTACGGCCTGGCGACGCAAAGCGGGCCCTGTGCGGCGATGGAGATCTGAATCGACGGCTTGGTGGCGCAATCTCACCGCTACGCAGATAGATGTCGATTGGTCATTCTCAGCATCGGTGCCTTCCGAGTTCGAATGGGGTCAGGCAGCAGACCGTGTTCGGGTTGTAGGCCTTGGCGTCGGCGGCTGGCTCGGTGACCTATAGGTTGGTCTTCCAGGGCGACAGGAATAAGGCTGAGGTCTTCGCTTGAAGGATCAAGGGCAGCACCTCCACCAGGTGTCACGTGGTGGTGACCAGGGTCGATGACACAAAAGAAGACAGGCTTGATGGTACGGAAATTGACTCTTTATTGGGCTGACTTGCACTCGCAAAAGAACTAAGCAACTCGGCGGCGGCGATAGCAGCAAACGTGTTTGTCGATCGTCGAACAAAGAATGCCCGTCACACTCGTCAACGCTCAATCTAAAGGCTGCACAGAACAATACAGATAACGTCGTAAACAGCTGCCAGCACGGGCTGGAACATAGTGGAAAGACACCTGAGTGGCCGGAACCTTTGAGACAGATCTCGGTGCATCTTTCGCTACAACAAAACTGATTAATTTGTGACTCGCGATATCGAGCATTAACAAACAAAGGTTACGGAACTGATACGCGGTCCAGAATCAGAGTTATAAGCCTGTTGCCGGCGGCTGCTAAAAAACAACAAATACTGTTTTGAAGGTTTCGCGGCAATATATATATACATATTTATATATATATATATATATATATATATTTAGATCAAAGCTAATGCACTTACATCGATTCAGGAAAAGAAACCGGAACCGCTTTTGAGCTCTAGCGTGTCCCCAGGGTGCGTTTTCAGCATCGTTGATAAAGTCACAGAAAAGCTTCCTATACTCTTCAGCTGGTATTGTTTCTGAGATGTGCTTGGCGAGACACTGAAATAAAGAAAAGCATAATCGCCATCATCATCATCAGTCTGACTATATTTACTGCAGGGCGAAGGCCTCTCCCATATTTCAAAGGAAAGCAGTTGAATGCTTGTCTTAAGTGCGCGTATAATTTATGCGCAGAAGCATAGTCACCCGTATCCTCTGAATAGCTTTGTTTTGTCGCCTGCAGCAACTGCTAAGTCTCATTGCCAGTAAATGATGTAAACGCAAAAACATGGGTTGTGTACCTTTCTAACATTACAATAGATGCTCAGCGTTGCAAAGGCTGACGGCCTTCAGTTAAGAGAGAAAGCACAAAAATAGATAGATGTGAACCAGCTGGAATACATTACTACATTGGAATCCTACCGCACCGCTCACAGGCGGCTGAAATCTTTCTGCCAATAGTTACCAAAGTACATAAAGAAACGGGGTAAAAAGCGGCGTGTTTTAATCGGTTGCCTTATTCTGCACTAATTGACGCTTGCAAATCTGCGACGGGAAACCGAGGTAAAGTGGAAGGATGTGAAGTCACTTGTTAGGCGTTTTTAGGGAAGCGTACGCTACCGCCGAAGGATAATTGTGTATAAAATGGAACTAGGTTTCAATTTTTTTCAGTAAATTTGACATTCGCAGCAGCTAATATTTCATAATGTGTTCAATATTAATTCGCGTAGCACTCATTCCTTGCCCGCAGGGCACTATTTTTGAAGGCATTTCTCGCAGTGAACAAATTTGTTAGGAAAACATTATTAAAGGCCGCTTTCTAAGCCGTAAATTATGAAAAAAAATATTTATAGCCGTGCAAGAAAGTTCCTATGGGTCTTCACTTTTAGCCATCTTCGGATTTAAAAAGATATCCAAGCCTTGTCGCATTTCTTTCTATCAAGATATAATTTTAAATACCCCAAAGTGTGCAGATGCAATAATTCGATAACACTACTTGGGGTGACAATACGAAGACAAGAATACACCTGAAAAGCTTCAGGAACTCATTCACTTTTAAACTAACATTGCCGGCATTGACTCCACTCCGATACTTATGCAAGTACTGACACGCTGCCATGTCTAGGAACAAAGATTTCTTCAAAACGTTACACTTTGTTTCCCGTCGTTGCAACTGTAAGAGTGTGCAGCGCAAAAGAAGCGCCAAAGGCTCTATATTGGCCCTTTCCAGCTACGTGAGCCTAGCTCGTTGGATTCCACAAACACCGTGGTCGCATCTCTTTCTATCTGCATGCACCCGCGCACTTTGTGCGGTTGTGACGAAGAGCTGTGTTTTGGCATGGTGAAGTTGAAAGTACGGTGACGGATCTTTCGAGCCACTGTGCTGGTAAAGTTCTCGCTTAAGAAAAAAACACTTGGAAATGGGTCCGATTGGGATAATGTTAATAATGTTATACACACCCGAAGCCTGCTATCTCACTTGGGGAGTGCAATCGTAAAGGCAGCTGAAATCACATGAGTTGAATTCAGACGTTATGAAGTTGTCTCATATGAATTTGCCATATGATATGACGACTGAATAGCGTCTGCCTTCTTACTGCCTCCAGTGCTCAGGTTCCCGAACAACGTCCACGTATTTACCCTACCTTTGATCGCAATCCCTCTGCATTAGGGTGGCTTCACTAGAGATCAAATTGCCCAAATAACTCGGAATTACGATAAACATTTTCCTTGCGCTGTTTATTATGCATACTCTTCTTATTCGGCCAGTTGTGCAATTAGTTTTGTGAGAAATCTAACATGGGGAAAACAATTAATAATGACGTGGTACAGTCATCATTTCGCTCACAGATTTGCAATTATTCTTAAATCCATATATAGAGACCACGGCGATTATCTTTTCTATTAAGAGAAAATGCGTAAGACATATTTCTGGCTCTGTGCTTAGGATACTGCTTCAAAGAGAAATTTTTGCAACGCCAAATTCCTTAAATGATGCTAGCTTGAAAACCTTTCCAAGACTATAACGTGCACCTACTTCAGTATTGCTGTACTGATTACAAATTAGGCTCTGCAATCGTACAAATATTGACTGCAATGCTTAAAAGCAAAGAATACGGCACATTTTCACAAATATAGAGCGTTTAAACACGCGTTACGCATTCTCAGAAACCAAAAGAAAAACCACAGATTGCTTGTTTTAGATTTCAGGATCATATCTCTGGAAGAGGGGGATAAGTGTATGAAAAAGCACGTCACATTGTGTTTTTTTAAGAGTGCTCTAAAAACTTAAACCTGCAGCTTCTCAAGCATTATAGCAGGGTCTAAATGAAGGCGCATAGGAGACAAGAAGGTACTCTTCTCAAAATGTTGCTACTGATGAGACTCCTATCACAAAAAAGCATACCTGATTGAACTGCCCTAAACAAACACCGATCTATGATGCAAGCATGAGGCAATTATATTGCTATCTCTGGAGCGATAAAAAGACGGGTTTGGTGCGCTTAGTAATACACATAGAAATGACTGTTTTAGTGCAATTTTCTGATTTCACACTGCGTCTATGATGACAAACCCGCCTAGATGCGAACGAATCTTTTTTGATGATGGCATACTCTGCCTTCTTTTTCTCTTTCGCTAGGCGTTTAGTAACACTCATATATTAGTATTTTTTGGGACCCGTTTATATAATTTAGTGCATATGGCGTGACAATTCAAGAGAAGGCTTTTCCACACTGGTTCTTAGTTTCATTTTCTATTTGTTTTGTCAGAAGCCAAAAACAAATTCCCGGAAAACCTCCAACAAAGTGTGCGCGTATAAAATGCCTTTGACTAGCAGCAATTGGAGTGATTAGGAACATTGTCTTCCGACTCAGATTTTTCACAACGAGGTCGTCTTTGGAATGCACTCGACTATGCCAAAGGAAACAAAGAGTGAGGCGTTTTAGTAACTCCCCGACGTTAGAAAAGTGCGAAGAAATGAGCTGGTTATTGCAATCATATACGTTGTACTTTTGGCTGTTATTAGCAATCGTAGATCGCTGGGCCACTGCATCTTGTTTACGTGAGAAAGTAACATTGACCCGTAGTTCTGTAAACAAAAATGCTATCATTTCAATGTCACAGTTTACATGAGATATATTTTAAGCTGTGGACGTTTTGGTATCTACTTTTGATTTTCATTCTGGCATTTCTGTTGATGCTTTCAAATGCTGCAAGTTTAGCTCTGATAATATAGTTAAAACATTATGAAGGAATTTGTTCTCCCGAATCTTAATTCTTTCTGTCATCTGAGAGCTTTATTTCAGGGAATTAAAATTTTAGCGATGGGATATTCTTCTATTCAATTTTTGAAAATGACAAACGTGCTCAAATACACCATAATTTATGTAGGGCTATATGTGCTTTCAATTCATGCGTAACAAAGTACATAAGTAGAATTTTTATCATCAAATAGCTTATCGGTTCTGCAATATTTAAGTAGCTGTTCCTATAGACGCCGAAAAAAAGTTTTTAATAGGTTTATTTTAGAAGAGTTAATTTGTGGCGTTTATGAAATTTCACTTCGGAAACCGCTCCAGTTACATACCTGACCTACTCATTTACCCTTTCATTCTTAGCAGATCGAATATATTGGTAGTAGCCTGTATATCAGGTTTCGTCTGTCTATGGAAAGTTGCGAAAATAGTCCCATCCACGAAAAAGCTGCTTCTGCAGAGACGCCGTTATAACTTTCGTCAAACTGAACATTACCTACATAATGTACAATGTACTGGAAATTAAATAATCTGAAACATTTAAACACTTCGATCTTTCGTGATGTAACCATTGGAGAATTTCATGCCGCCTCTTTTTCGGTTTTTACAGTAATGAACATTTAAATCATTATATCGGACAAAGTAGTTGTAATTCGTACTCGTAACGTGAACTCTTGAGATAGGCTCCAAATCCTTCCTCCTCTTTTGCACTGCACTCTCAAGTTTTTCCCCTTTCATCGTGCAAGCAAGTTTATTTGCTCCGCAGCCCGTTACTGTTAGTGTGCAATGCGATGGCATTTTCAAGGATCATAACTAACCCTCTGCTTATAGCCTCAAAGTGCTAATTTCACAATTGGGTAACTGAACAATGCGTGCCTGATTACCTGACTACAAAATATCAGGTCGCATTCGAAGCACATCAGAGGTAAGTTTGCCATTCTTGGTTGTTTCCATTATGCGAGCCTCATCTCCTGAGAAGAATTTTCTGCCTTAATGTACTGTGTTCTGCATTGTATTTTGCTTTTTAATTTGAGACAAAGGCATTTTTAGCAAAACGAATTTGTACTAGAATAAATTTGCAGTGATATTTACTCCGCTGTGCTCTTGCGTTTTCTCTCTCCATTAATAAACACGTCCGTGGCGTTCACAACAACACATGCCTGTTATTAATACCGAGAAGATTACCTATTGACCTTTTGATCCGTGAAGTGCTCGTAACAATTCGTCTTATCGCTTCCGTCGGATGTGAAATGAGTGGAAATATTCTTTCAGCGGAGTGCATTAGTCACAACGTAGTACGTCACCTGCAGTGTGCAATGTTGCTGAGCTACATGTGGAGGACATTGAGGTGACTTGCTATGTGTATTTCCCGCTACACAGAAGCGGATACCTAATGCAACGACTTGAATCCTTCTTAGACAATATGGTGAATGCTCATTATTAGCTGTTTCTCATGTATGCACATGACATAAAAATCTCTTCTGAATTTGGTTGGTTTTCAGCGCACACAGTGTAAGATATGTTTTGCAACATATTTACACTAGTTAATGTTTACAATAGACCAATGCTTCGCACTACATAAGTCGCATGTAAGGGCTACTGCCGAACGTTCCTCATAATCATAAGCAGTTTCGTGACATTATCAAAGGCGCATAGTTCAAGCCATACCACAGCATTATATCTAAACTGTTTAAAGCTGTTTTATTTTGTAATTTGATACTTTGTTCTGCTATTTTTCTCTATATCAACTTCTGATAAGCGACATATAGGTTGTAGTCTCTCGTACAGTATCAAAATGCTCCCGTTAAAAAAAAAAAAACATTACTTGCGAATGCAATTTGCTGAGCACGAATAAAATAAAAAAGCAGAATTTCCAACAAAATTTACTGTTTCTCTTTGTTTTCCTTTGCATTGCTGCATCCTGCCATGTTTACCGTAGTATTTATCGAAAGGTATAGTTTAATATTACGATGATCGTAATTAAGGTTTTTATTGCAACAGTGTCAAAGGACATCAATACGATGACGTTCAACGCACAGCGTTACAGAAGGGCAATTATGCCCGTAGCCAATATGTCCGGCGAAATGGCGGCGCAGAGTGGTTCACTGCTCAGCGAAGATGATCAGTTTGCCCTCTATCGCATAGGGAACTTAACAAATCTGTGTTTTGGTACTTGTTTAGTTTTTGCAAAAACAAGAAAAGGAAGAAATGCAGGAGCAGTCAACTGTGTATTTCTTCCCCTCCTTTCCCCTGTTAGTGTTATTCTACTCCAGAAAGTAGCTTTACATTGGCTTTGGAGATAAACCTCCGGGCGGTGGAGTTTTATTCGAGCTGTTGTTGGAACAAGGTTGACAGTGACCGCGCCATGATCAAAAAAAAAAAAAAAAAGAAATGAGCGCAGCGTTAAGAAGATGATCTGGCACCAGCGCGCCGGCACGAGAAGCGAGCTCCAGCAGTTCGAGCCAAGACTTGCAATCGCCTACATTGACTGAGCCCTAACAACCGAGCTCACACTACATTAAAAATTGTTATAATCAGCGAAAGCTGCCGGCCGGGCTCTTAACGGACAAACTGCTGAATCTGGAGCATAAGTGAACTGTGACTCTTGTTACGTAGATATTTTTAATAGTCGCGGTCTGTGTTAATGGCAACCGAGTGAAGACGCCCTTGGCTCAGTTCCACAGAACTCTGGCACAAATTGATGATCTCGCTGACAGAGGTGGGGATTTCGATTACAAGCATACAAAAGGCGTCTTCCTTAATGCATATAAGCACATGACTGATGCGCTCAGTCTCTGTCATTGATGCACTGACGCAGTTACATAGATCGAGAACGTCTTCGATATAACTGATGAAGCTTTCATCGACCTGCTGGGATCGAGGGAAAAGGCGCTGCTCGGCGCGAAGTTTGCGCATGGCCGGACGCACGAAGATTTCAATAAATGCGGTCTTGAATGCGTACCAGGTTGTGAAGTGCGATTGGTGGTTTTTAAACCAAAGGTTTCTAACATCCGTCATGCAGGAAACCATGTTTGTCAGCCTTATGCTGTCGTCCCACCGATTTTGAGCTTTCACCAGGTTGTATGAGGACAGCCACTCCTCCATATCATGGTCGTCCGTGCCACTAAAAAATAGCAGGATCCTGCTGACGAAGCGCACAGGAGCAGTGTCGTGACGCTGGGGCTATGTCGACCCGGCCTTCACTTGGTAGCGTGCAGAGACTCCGGGTTGAAGAAGAATTGAATCTTCGAAGTTGGTGAAATATGTACAAGCAGGTTTAATCGCTCTTTGAGAAAACTTATTTACAAGATTATTTACAAGAAAAAGAAGGGTACATCAGCAAAATGGCAAGCGTTAAGAGTTCATAGCGAGAAGCGACTGGATGAGCCGTTTACCCAGGGCTCAGAGCCATTTCGTGCTCTGCAGCGTCCTTAAAACCCCCTATGTCCAGCCCCTCTCTGAAGATGCTGACCAACCAAATCCAGGGCACGCCCCTCAGATATCGGCATCCAATCGAACACATCACTGCACTGATGGTCTGAAGCACTGACTGGCCCGGCATTGTTTCGTTGGGCCTGGTCACTTGTTGGCGGGAAAAGCTTGGGAACGGCGAGGAGGTACATTTCTATTCTTCAGCCAAGAATTGATAGGCTGGTTCCGGCAAGTGGATTTACTTCTCAGAAACCCAAGTGCACGTGCGCGCCGCATACGCTTCCAGCATTGTCCCTTTCCGGCAATTGCAAATCTTTCCTGCATTCCCGGGAAATCATCTAATGGCCGTATGCGTCATGCTCCTTTCTTGTCCTGCAAGTCAGCGGACATGTCACTCTGTCGTCTCCTTTAGATAGTAGGCATTCCTCACTGGACGATGGCCCTTCTCGACTGGAAGGGTGAACAAAAGAAAGAAAGCACTTCCGGCTATTTCCCGCAGGGGGACATTTCTTTGTGTTTTTCTAGACGTTGTCTTGACAGGGTCAATTTGGCATTTGCAGGGTGTCCACAAAGCAAAACAGGATTCCTGGAAACAGGCTCACTTAGAGCCATTGTACCAACACCACATATCCACAGCACTTATCCATGCCCACAGGCGAACAATAGAGCGCGCAAGTGCGGATGATGCACGGTCGTAACAGCAGGTTTCGAGTTGCGGTAAAGAAGCGGTTGGTTGGCGGCGTCAGATGGCATCGCGGTGACGACGGTACGCGTGCGCAACTCCACGAGCAGTCAGCACACACTCCCCCCCCCCCCCCCCCCCCCCCAATATTATAACATGCTTTTAATGTAAAGCCAGCTCGTTTACTAGTGCTACGTCAAGGTAGGCGCTTGAGGGTCCTGGCTGGAACAACTGGAGTTCACGTCTCTTGCCGGCGCTCTGGGGCCAGGTCGTTTCCTCTTTTAGAGCAGTAATTGTTCGCCATTAAATGCTAATTAAGAGTGTTTTCTTTTGGCATGAAAATGTTGCAGATGATTATATCCCCATTGATCAGATAATTAGCATTAGTTCAAGTTTGAACTCTGCTGAACTGCTTTTTGCGGCCGCGGATAGCATGCAGTGTGCTAGTCCTCGTATTCTCACTTCGTTTCGGGTAATTTTTCTAAGATTGATGTTCAAATTCTCTTAATAATTTTGGTGGGAAAATCTGGATTATTTAAAATACCCTTTAAAAAGGAATCGCCAGGCCATCGATTACGCAATTTTTTTCGTCGGAAATTGTTTCCAGTAAAATTATCATATGTTTTATTATTCAATTTTAATTTATGTGTGCTCAATATAACCGGTAAATGGTGCCCTTACTTCAATGCGTCTTTTCAGATCCGCCTTTCAGTACGAGAGGCTGTGCGCGAGCTTACCCAAAAGCTTGTGTGTGTCGATGAAAAACCTTAATTGATTCATATAGAATGTACGTCACAAGCTCCAGGGGACCTGCAAATTCTAATACAGATTATGCCCGTGGTAGAGTCAAATACACTAATATAGGGAATGTAATATCCTTCACTCCTGTTTTTTATGCTTAGGCTCAACGTAATACATTTATCCTACCACAATGTTTTAAAACGCTTCTCTCTTGGGCATTCGGTGCTTGACCCGCATCGCCGTTGCTACCGTTGCCAGAGTAACCAAGCGAAAGAGCCTTTTTTACGAGTCACGAGCCAAACATAACTTCTCGGATGAAGAAAAAGGGGAGTCACAAACTACGCCGTTCCCTAGAGACTCTTAGTTTTCTTCTGGGAAATTCCTTTTGGCTTGTGAGAAAGGTAGTGCTTTGTAAGTTCACATACATACATACATACATACATACATACATACATACATACATACA
>JAJIZL010027581.1:107763-131202 GCA_023969395.1 Amblyomma maculatum | reverse complement strand
ACATACATACATACATACATACATACATACATACATACATACATACATACACACACACACACACACACAAGCATCTCTCAAACTCTGTGGCATTTATTGTCACAGAAGCCAGTGAAACTGGTTCAGCAGGTTTATTTATACCTAAGTAAAAAGCACCGGCAAGGTAAGGCACGGAACCGACTGGCGAGCGAGCACCCAGAGCGAAGAAGACGAGCGCGTGCCAGTCTTGCGTGCTCACGACATGGCGGCGCCAGTAAGATAACATTGCGGCATTGCCCCTACCGGTGGAAAAGGCATCGTCCCGATGCCGAGTGGCGTGGTCGAGGATAACCGTAGTCGGCGAGGATGCGGCGTTCACATAAACCAGTTAAAGGATACAAAAAAAAACATGTAGCTTGACCTACCGGGAGTAGAAGGGCTTCATCCTGGCGACATGTACGAATTCCGATTGTGCTTGCCATCGGGATGAGCGAACAGTTCCTTGCGGACTCACTTCGTAGGTGACGTCGCTGAGTTGGCGTTGTACGTCGTACGGGCCGAAGTAGCGGCGCAGAAGCTTCTCGGAGCGACCCCGCTGGCGAACAGGTGTCCACACCCAAACCTCATCGCTAGGGTTGTAAATTACCTCCCTGTGACGAAGGTTATAACGTCGAGCATCTTTAACTTGCTGTGTGCGGACTCTCAGTTTAGCCAGCTGGCTAGCGGCCTCGGCAAGCTGCACGAATTGGTCGGCACCGGTAATCGATGAGTGGGCAACATCTGGCAGTAGCATTGCGTCCAGCATGGTGACAGCCTCGCGACCGTAGACCAAGCGAAACGGTGTGAAGCGGATCGCTTCCTGGACTGAGGTGTTATACGCAAATGTTGCATACGGTAGTATCTGTTGCCAGTGCTTATGGTCTTCGTCGACGTACATAGAAAGCATATTGGCGATGGTCTTATTGAGTCGCTCAGTAAGGCCATTTGTTTGAGGGCGGTAAGCGGTTTTTCTGCGATGACAAGTGTCACTGAGCCGCATCACTTCCTGGGTTAGAGCTGAAGTAAATGCGGTGCCCCTGTCAGTTAAAACGATCGCAGGTGCGCCATGACGAAGGACTACATTAAAGACGAAAAAGTTCGCAATATCAGTAGACGTGCCGCTGGGAGGAACTTTCGTCTCACAATAGCGGGTTAGATAATCTGTGGCGCCTATAATGTACCGGTTGCCCAATGATGACGTAGGAAATGGCCCGAGCAAGTCCATACCGACTTGCTGAAAAGGTACTCGCGGAGGAACAATAGGCTGCAGCAGGCCGGCCGGCTTGACAGGTGGTATCTTCCGACGTTGGCAATCACGGCACGTCCTAACATAGCGCTGAACTATGGCGGCAAGCTCGGGACAGTAGTACTTTTGTCTACTCGTGCCAAGGTGCGAGAAAAACCGAGATGTTCGGCAGAAAGCTCGTCGTGGCATGCCTGCAAAATGTCGGTACGAAGCGGCGTTCGGGCAACCAGCAGATACTGAATATCTGTGAAAGCGTAGTTTTTCTTGTAGAGTACGCCGTCACGCAAGCACAAAGACAACAGACCATGCGTGAAAAGGCGTCCTCTGAACCAATTTCACTGGCTTCTGTGACATTTTTGGTGGAGCTTCTAGGTAGATCCCAAGTACGAAGAGCCTCTGGCGCCCCCTACGCCCATCTACTCGCCGTGGACACGACACCTGTGCACAAGGCGAGCCATCGCTTGAGAGGCTTAGCTCCCTAGTGTGGTCCTCTTGTTTCCCCACCGCGAACCACGATGACTACAGCGGCAATCCAGACCATTCAGCCTCCCGTGAGTACCCAGCACTTCCACCAAAAATGTCACAGAAGCCAGTGAAACTGGTTCAGCAGGTTTACTTACAGCTAACTAAAAGCACCGGCTAGATAAGGCACTGAACCGACTGGCTGGCGAGCACCGATATCGAAGAAGACGAGCGCGTGCCAGTCTCCCGACCTCGCCACATGGCGGCGCCAGTAAGATAACATTGCGACAATGCTGAAAAAAACGATCAAATAGCAATGCTCACATTTAGCTTTAGGCAGTGTCGTAATGATGCCTAGAATTTGTTTGCTCTTCGTTAAAATGATCGCATGATTAATGATAATTGTCAGCAGCACTTGCTTGACATAAAATAGCTAACAATTGTAACTAATTTTAAAGTCCCAATTCACAGAAGCCGCTCAGATTACGGACGCTCAGAATTGGCTTTTTCAATATATTTTTCATGGCTTCCTTAAAGTAATATAGTGTCTACCCTTGTACAGAACTGAAGAAACATGGCATTCTTGAAGAACAACGAGCCAAACAGTCTAGTGTTGTTAGGAACGGATATTGCTGTAGTTAACGTTTTGGCAATACGATTAATTGGTTTCGACAGCTTGAAAGACATCTTGCTGAAACATTGCCTAGCCCATTGAAGGGCATCATCAATCCCTGTTAAGTTTGCTTTGCGCTCTCACAGGCTGTGCGGACAGGCATGCCTGATGCATCCACAGTCCGTTCCTTCATTTATTGTGCAATCAGAAACCCATAGGCTCCCCACTACAGTCATTGTCTTTTTTTCAAGCTATAATGTCACAGTCTGACAGCTTGCTGTAAACTGATGTCATGTCAATGTCAACTGACAACTGTGAAATCCCTTAGCTGTAGAGGATATTATTTTATTATTGTACTTCCCGCACAACATTTGCCGACTCTGTTTTGTGCATGATCCTAGACAAGTTCAGAAATACCATATTGAGGTGGAAACCCTATTTAAAGAGAATTACATGGTTGATAATGATGACATGGTTCCAGAACTTTGCAAGTGGCCAAGACTCTAAAAGACGGACAGCAGAAAGGAAGAAAAAGGGTTTGTTGGATGAGAATGCATGATGGAAGGTAACAATGAAGGTAGTGTACAAGAGCGCCTGGAGTTTTTTCGCTGTAGTAATAACCAGAGGGTGTTGGCGAAGTACTAGCTTCCAGCCGCCGCGAAGAAAGAACAGGCGCAAAGGTAGATTTTTTATAGTTCATTTGAGGTCATTCAATATATACGCATTGCATTTGTTGATGGTTTAGATATCAATATGCAAATTAAATTAACTCTTGACGTTGATGTTTATCTTACATCATCTTAACTTTAACGTAATACCTATCTTTTTACTGCAATTTGAATTATATAAAAACACGATCTGCTTGAATGAAGTGCGCGCGTAGTGTTCGTAAGGCGCCGAAACAGCATAGGCCTGTTTTGTTTAGTAAACTGGGAGGAATTAGCTTTGCTGAGATATTTGCGGCTACTTACCTGGCTAACCTTTAACGCAGCAGTGATTGTGCATTCCTGGAAAAATATAAACATTCTCAGTCAATATTCGGAAAGAACATCTTCCATGGCAGAAAATGGCAATAGGCTCGAAATTTATTCAGTGTGGCATGCGTTGCTCATGTGCGACCCTGGGGAACTGTCAAGAGCTGAACAGGTCTTACATCACACACAATATCGACATTCAAAGCGAATTTTATGCTGTCTTGGTTTTTACATATATCCTCTACCGCAGCAATCTCATACGACACCTTCTTCGCTACGTTTTGCGAAGGAAGACGTCAGCTTCCACAGGCACTCCTTAAAGCAATATCCTCCTAGCAGGCAAATTCTTCAGAGCTTTTTCCACTTTCTTATAGTAAACAAAATACACCTGCTGCCATCTATATGCCAGCTTGCAATGAGCATGCAATATTTCCGGATAGTGTGCTGCTTGGTGTTGCGTTATTTCAGTCCGGAACTATTAAATCAAAGCGGTAGTAGCTAAAGAGCTCTTTGATCAAAGTGAGGAACTTAGTTATCAGGCGTTCTATTTCCTTTTTTCCTTCATATAACTACGCTGCCCACTAAAACCTATATAATGGTGCCGCAAGGATGCTAAGAACAATAAATAAATTGTCCCTGGACCTTAAAGCTACGAGGTCGCCTAATTCTGGTCATTATTGAGCCATATAGTATAGCTTTGGACAATATTGCCGCGAAACCTTCAAAACAGTATTTGTTGTTTTTTAACAGCCGCATGCATACAGGATTATCACTCTGATTCTGGACCGCGTATCAGTTCCGTAATCTTTGTTTGTTAATGCTCGATGTCGCGAGTCACACCTTTATCAGTTTTGTTGTAGCGCGAGATGCACCGCGAGCTGTCTCGAAGGTTCCGGCCACTTGGGTGTCTTTCCACAATGTTCCAGCCCGTGCTGGTAGCTGTTTGCGACGTTATCTAGATTGTTCTGTGCAGCCTTTAAATTGAGCGTTGCCGAGTGTGACGGGGATTCTTGTTCGACGACCGACGAGCGCGTTGGTTGCTGTCGCCGCCGCCGAGTTGCTTAGTTCTTTTGAGGGTGCAAGTCAGCCCAAATAAAGGTTTCTTTAGTCCAATCATCGACCCCTTCATTTGTGTCGTCGACCTCGTCACCACTACGTGACATCTGGTGGAGTTGGAGCCTTTGATCCTTCAAGCGAAGACCCCAGCCTTATTCCTGTCGCCCTGGATAACCAGCCTACAGGTCACCGAGCCAGCTGCAGACTCCAAGGCCTACAACCCAAACACAGTCTGCTGCCTTACTCCATTCGATCTCGGAAGACATCGACGCTGACAACGGCCCAGCCTACAGCACCGGTTGTTTTCGTCCAACCCCGTGAGCCCCCTGCTTCCATGGACTACCGGATGAAGATGCGGGAGATTGGCAGATTTCAACGGCTGGAACGACGCTGCGAAACTCAGGCAGGTCTACTTTGTTCTTCAAGGACATGCCCGAATTTGGCTTGAAAATCACGAGACTTTTTTCAAGGATTGGGAGATATTCAAAGCACAGTTCTTGATGGCCTTTACAAGTTCCGTCCGAAAAGAAAGAGCTCAGGCCCTCCTCCAATCAATTCAACTCCCTAACGAGCCTGTCCTGGCGTATGTTGAGGATATGAAGCGCCTCTTTCGCCGCGCCGATCCAAATGTGACCGAAAGTGAGCAAGTGAAACTTTTATTGCGAGGCGTAAAGAGTCGCTCTTTGCGGGTCTTGTGCGAAATCCGCCAAGCACTGTGGCCGAATTTGAAACGGAGGCGTCTACTATCGAGAAGACGTTGGCCACCCGGATGCGCCACTACGAGCGACCACTTCAGCCGGACTGCTCAACCCACTACCCCAGCGCATCTGCAAGCCGAGAGAACCTTCGGGACCTAATCCGGGAGATCGTGCGAGAGGAGCTCCGCCGATTGATGCCATCATCGCAACAACCCCAGGTGGCGACGCTCGCGGACGTCGTCCGTGAAGAAGTCCAGCAGACCCTGGGCGTTCCTCAAGCGACGGCTGCGACTGTTCCGGCGCAGGAGGCAACAACAATGAACTACGCTGGTGCATTACGTCGCCCTGCGCCCCGACGTGATGACTTTCCAAGCCCTCGCCGCTACCGTCCTGTTCCTGAAAACCGCCCCTTGGCCCCCGCCCGCCAAGCCTACCAACGACCCCCAAGCCCCAGAAAGTGCGATGCCTGGAGGACAGCAAACAACCAACCCCTCTGCTTCCATTGTGGTGAGGCAGGACACATACTCCG
Organism: Amblyomma maculatum; assembly: GCA_023969395.1. Classification (NCBI taxonomy): domain Eukaryota; kingdom Metazoa; phylum Arthropoda; class Arachnida; order Ixodida; family Ixodidae; genus Amblyomma; species Amblyomma maculatum. Next base: position 125,606 of record JAJIZL010027581.1, on the reverse strand, counting down.
CCACTGCCTGTACAGTCGGATCGGCCTCCGTGGTTTCGCTGTCGACGCCCCACGTCCCCGTCCTGGCGAGCGACCACAGGAAATCAACGGCTTCCTGCGCAACGGAGAGCACTCGTCGCCAAGGCGTCTATCACGCTCCCAATAGCCGTACAATGCCGCTTTGCGTCGCCAGGCCGTAACTATGATGAGAGTATGCGCGGAAGGTCCCCAAGCCCGCGCAGGGGAAACTAAAGGCAGCAACCTTTAAAGGTGAGTTTGCTCAACGGCGAATAGACGAAGATCCTCCGCCACCGACGACCACTAACGACGACGCAACCATTTCATCGCCGCTCCAAACGACGACATCGACGACAACACGACCAGAGTGCAAGCAGACACCGCCGCCCAGCGAGATAACAACGGTATACCCCGGCCATGACCTGAAGAAACGACGGAGCCGAGATCGGACATTAAGGCCCACATGCAATGCGAGGACGCGAACAAGTGACCTTGAAGTTGATATCGACGGTCGCAGAGTCACTGCCCTAGTAGACACCGGAGCTGACTATTCAGTCATTAGTGGACCGTTAGCCTCTCAGCTCAGAAAAGTTACCACCGCTTGGGATGGCCCGCTGATTCGCACCGCAGGTGGCAACCTGATTAATCCATCGGGACGATGCACTGCAAGAATAACCGTAAATGGGCGTACTTACCCCACCAACTTTGTGGTCTTGCAGCAGTGCTCCCGAGACGTGATTTTAGGCATGTACTTTCTAAATGAACATAGAGCTATCATCGACCTGCGATCCAAGCTCATCAAGCTCTCTGCAGAAAAAGCCATTCCTGCTACGACGACGTCGTCGCAACCCGTCGCTCTAAACGTCCTCGATGAAGAATTAACCGTCCCGTCCCGATCAAGCATCGCAGTCTGCGTAAGTAGCGCAAACATCGAAACCGCTGAAGGCATCGTGGAAGGAAATATCCAATTGCTCTTAGAACGAGGTGTCGGCATCGCACGAGGCATTACGAAGTTCCGGAGAGGTCAAGCTCAGGTTCTGGTAACAAACTTTACCGAAGAATACCGGCATCTCAACAAGGGCACGACGATAGCTTTTCTCGACGAATTAGCGGACCTCAAAGATGTATTCGCCCTCCACGGCCAAACGCTGCAAGACGCCCCGGACCAATTCCGTCAGCCCACATTTGACATCAACCCAGTATTGACCCAAATCAGGAAAAAGCAGATTCGCAGTCCTCTTCGAAACTACAGGGAGTGCTTCTCCTCATCATCGAAGGTACGACAAACACCACTGGCCAAGCACCGCATTATAACGGACGAACACGACCGAACCTTGCGCCAAAACCCTTATCGTGTATCGCCGGGAGAACGGCAGGTCATTCGCGATCAAGTTGAAGAAATGCTGCGTGATGACGTAATCCAGCCATCGAACAGCCCCTGGGCGGCACCAGTCGTTTTGGTCAAGAAGAAAGACGGCACACTTCGCTTCTGCGTTGATTACCGCCGCGAGATTAGCATAACGTAGAAGGTTGTCTGCCCGCTTATCCACATCGACGACACTCTCGACCGGCTCTGCAATGCAAGGTACTTCTCATCGATGGACCTGAAGAGCGGATATTGGCAAATTGAGGTCGACGAAAGAGATCGCGAGAAGACCGCAATCATCACACCGGACGGCCTTTATGAATTTAAGGTGATGCCATTTGGCCTCTGCTCCGCACCAGCCACGTTTCAACGAGTAATGGACACAGTCCTGGCAGGCTTGAAGTGGCAAATTTGTTTGGTATATTTGGACGATGTTGTTGTCTTCTCGTCAAACTTTGAAGACCATCAAAAACGACTACAGACAGTGCTGGAAGCCATCAAGTCATCGGGGCTAACGCTAAAAGCAGAGAAGTGTCATTTCGCCTACGAAGAACTCCGATTCCTAGGTCACATCGTTAGCAAGCACGGTATTCGCCCAGACCCGGAGAAAACAGCTGCAATCGCACAATTCCCACCGCCTGCCGACAAGAAAGCTGTGCGCCGATTCCTTGGGCTGTGCGCTTATTATCGACGATTTGTCAGCAACTTTTCGCGGATCGCCGAACCGTTGACGCAGCTTACAAAGGCTGACGTACCTTTTAAATGGGAAGCGCCGCAAGGAGAAGCCTTCGACGAACTTAAGCGCCGCCTGCAATGCCCTCCTGTGCTTGGCCACTTTGATGAAAACGCCGAGACCGAAATTCACACCGACGCGAGCAGTGTAGGCCTAGGAGCCATTCTCGTCCACAAGACTGCCGGACAGGAAAAAGTAATCGCCTACGCTAGCAGGTCTATCACAAAAGCCGAAGTAAATAACTGGACGACCGAGAAGGAGTGTCTTGCGATCATCTGGGCTGCTTCTAAGTTTCGTCCATACCTATACGGCCGACCATTCAAGGTGGTAAGCGACCATCACGCGCTCTGCTGGCTGGCTAATTTGAAAGATCCTTCCGGCCGCCTTGCCAGATGGAGCCTACGACTTCAAGAATTTGACATGACTGTAGTCTATAAGTCGGGCCGGAAGCATTCCGACGCAGACTGCTTATCCCGCGCTCCCGTCGATTCTCCCCCGAAGGACGATGACGATGACGCCTTTTTGGGACCGGTAAGCGCCAGCAGTTTCGCAGAACAACAGTGATCAGACCCTGAGCTGAAAGCGCTAGCCGATTACTTGGCAGGAAAGACCGCTTCCCCTCCTAGTGTGTTCAGGCGACATTTATCATCCTTCACGTTAAGCAATGGCCTCCTCGTGTAGAAGAACTTTGCACCCAACAAGACCGCGCAGCTTCTCATAGTGCCAAAACCCTTCGGCAAGAAATTCTGCAGGCGTTGCACGACGAGCCCACAGCAGGCCACCTCGGGTTTGCGCGCACGTTGCGTCGAATCCAGGAGAAGTATTACTGGCCGCGACTGCCTGCCGAAGTTTTCCACTACGTGAAGACGTGTCGTGAATGCCAACGACGCAAGACGCCGCCGATCAGACCAGCAGGACTACTAAACCCGATTCCGCCCCCAATCCTGCCTTTTCAACAAATTTGGATGGATCTCCTCGGCCCCTTTCCATCTTCGTCTATGGGTAACAAGTGGATCATCGTGGCCACTGACTACCTTACCGGTTACGCCGAAGGAAGAGCACTACCAAATGGTACCGCGGCAGAAGTCGCCAAAATTTTTGCCGAACAAATTCTCTAGCGACACGGCGCCCCAGAAGTGCTCATCACGGACAGGGGAATGGCGTTTACGGCAGAGTTGACGCAAGCCATCCTGGAATACAGTCACACAAGCCATTGACGAACAACTGCGTACCATCCCCAGACCAATGGCCTTACGGAGCGCCTGAACAAAACGATCGCGGACATGATCGCTATGTACGTCGACGCTGAACACAAGACCTGGGACGCCATCTTGCCGTACGTGATCTTCGCGTGTAACACGGCAGCCCAGGAGACGACCAGAGCGGCCCCGTTTAAGCTTGTGTACGGCAGGGAGCCCACGACGACGCTCGACGCAATGCTGCCGCACGTAACCAACGAGGACAACCTTGACGTCGCCGCCTACCTGCAGCGTGCAGAGGAAGCCCGACGTCTCGCACGGCTGCGTATTAAGGACCAACAGCGCACCGACAGCAGACGATACAATTTACGACGACGCCACGCAGAGTACAATCCAGGAGACCAAGTGTGGGTTTGGACACCAATTCGCCGTCGCGGGTTAAGTGAAAAGTTGTTGCGCCGATACTTTGGGCCGTACAAAATCCTTCGCCGCGTCGTACCACTGGACTATGAAGTCATTCCCGACGGAACGTCAGCATCACAACGGCGACGCGCACGCCCAGAAATTGTACATGTTGTGCGACTGAAGCCATATTACGCGCGTTAAAGAATCTGTGGTGTTTAAATTTTGCGGTGTTTATGTTTAAGTTTCTTTGCTCTGGAACATCGAGGCGATGTTCTTTTAAGGGGGGAGTAATGCCGCGAAACCTTCAAAAAAGTATTTGTTGTTTTTTAACAGCCGCCGGCATACAGGCTTATCACTCTTATTCTGGACTGCGTATCAGTTCCGTCACCTTTGTTAATGCTCGATATCGCGAGTCACACCTTTATCAGTTTTGTTGTAGCGCGAGATGCACCGCGATCTGTCTCGAAGGTTCCGGCCACTTGGGTGTCTTTCCACAATGTTCCAGCCCGTGCTGGTAGCTGTTTGCGACGTTATCTAGATTGTTCTGTGCAGCCTTTAAATTGAGCGTTGCCGAGTGTGACGGGGATTCTTGTTCGACGACCGACGAGCGCGTTTGTTGCTGTCGCCGCCGCCAAGTTGCTTAGTTCTTTTGAGGGCGCAAGTCAGCCCAAATAAAGGTTTCTTTAGTCCAATCATCGACCCCTTCATTTGTGTCGTCGACCTCGTCACCACTTCGTGACAATATTAGGAGCGCCTTATTCGGATTAATTTTTCGAGATATAAAAAAATTTGTACAATGGTGATATGGTTAGCGCGTATAATAAAAAGGGAGGCGCTGACACCTCATAGCATCCCAATTGGTGGGGTGGGATAAGTTCGCTCCACTCTGCATGTTGGAATTTCGAGCGCTTATTTTTGCTCACCATGCGCGTCTATGCTGTAAGAGTACTAAAGCTGCATCCCATATAGTAAGTATATTTTAAGTTCATTGTAGTTATTTCTAGGCAGGCAGCATGTATCTCAGGCTCGGATCCATGAGGATAGATAGTCGAAGTCGTAAAGCCAGATAAGGAGATCCCGTAGAAATACAGCCCTTGAACAGACTGGGTATCTGTAACCAGTAGCCAATCAGTACATTATTTTCTTACCTCCAATAAAATTATGCATATTCATTGCTATAAGCAGGTTGGACCACTATACTGCACCCTACCACAGAATCAAAATTCAGGTCTCTCACTTAGCACTATACTGTCCAACTACTTAATTTTTCCCACTCTGCTATGATTTGTACTAGATTGCCATATCTATGAATAAATAAGTACAATAAAATATTTAGGACAGCAGCACTGATTTTTCGGGCCCTGACACCAGTTTCGAGCGGGCCGGCGACTTGCAGTTTTGCTTCATCTTATTTATTATGCATAGTCACGCCACGCGAATGCACATATGTATTCTTATCATTGTTCCGCAAGCCAATGCAGGTTTTTGAAGAAATGGCTGACAGCTAATTGGAAGGCGTTTTTTTTTTCAGGTGTATGTTATATTTTGGCTGCTGTTCTTATCACGATATGTAGTTCAACAGCATGCACATTCCTCTCAGTTTGGAAACTACAGATTTTTAAAGTGTTTGAAGGGACCCCTTTGTTACACTTTCCTCCTCCTCTATGAAAGGCGCATCTCTCGAGTCTTGTATATTTATTGTAATGCCGTTGTAGTTGCCTTGTACCTTATATGAGTAATTCCTGTCTAGCGAAGAACAACCACTTTTTGTAGAGTTCCATCGCACATTTCGCTGTACATTTTCCCGCTTCTTCTTTTTGGCGTCCACATCTCAGAATATAACTTACAATTAGGAAAGCGGGTTGGTAATTGAGTGGCACGGGGAGAACGGCTGCAAAAAAGTAGCGAGCCAGCAGTCTAACTGGAATGTATGGAATCCACACATGGAGACGGCTATTTTCATGCTGATTATAACCTTCGTCTTCGTGTTTTAAAACGGCCCCTAATGGGATTGGTAGCCACCCTACCTTTCTCTTCATCTTCCTCCTCCTCGTCCTGTCGACTATGACAGTAGGCCAGATAGTAGTTCCAAATAATGGCTTCAGCGCTAGAGGTTAGCCCTCTCATGTGCGCTGGAAGAGACCTCAAGCTTAAGAGGATCCACAGCGTAATTTAAACTATTACATTTTAGGAGCTATAAGATAAGATACTGTTTATTTCATGTTTTGGAAAACATGAGAAGATGAAAGAAAAATCTGCTGACCAGCACCTTGAAAAGCTTTCACCCCCCGTATTTACACAGACCGCAGCAGAGCGCACAAAAGAGATGAACTGGGCAAGAAAATTTGGACACAAGATCGGAGATTTTGATGGGATCCCATGCCAAACAAAGGTTCCACAGGAGAAGCGCTATGTGATTAGATGGTTTTCGTGGTAGGATTTATGGCAGCAGGGCACGTCAGTAATGAGTGATGTGGCGAGGCAGCGACAATATTTGCCGCGTCCGGCGGCATTAGAAATCGGTGTACATATTCGGATGCGTCATTTTGTTACGACAATATAATAGTGACAGTAGTAGACCTGTAATGATCATTAAGAAGAGTAAAGAAAACCAAGCAGTTTGTAGTGTTCTGACATATTAAGTGTATGCTGTATACACAAGGACAGACTCTGAATTGGAACGGTCTGAGCTGAGCACAGCAAACAATCGAAATTCTGGCAGTATACCGGCATCCGACAAGCAGCATTTGAGCAAATGTTCGTAAAAACCGGAGAAATTAAGCCGGAATTCTGGGGAAACTGCGCATTTTGTTGATAGCGGTGCAATTCGGAAATGCCATCCCAAATTAAAGGTTGGCAGATCCCGACGGACAGCACCCTTAGATAAAACTTGGTAAAAGTTTTGAGTTACGTATAGCATACATTGCTATAAACTTAACTTGAAGACGGCGTTAGATAGGCATGTGAAGACTTGCAGCAGGTCCAGAGAAAATTCAAGAGAAAACTCAATTTCATCACCGATGATGTAGAGCAGACTTTCGGACTTTAGTCTTAAGCAATGGAATTCATTATGATGTCAAAGTGAGATATGCATACAATATTTTAACACGCATCCTAGTACTCTGGGGAAGCAGAAAGGCGTCGAAAATGATACTGTTTACTCAAAATTAGTACCCCAAGGACGAGCTGAAACTTGCACACAGATTGAAGGTCATAACAAAGTGATGTGTAAAGCTTAGCGCATGAGTGTGTTGCACTCTTACACAGTGCGATTTGCTGCGGCATTAACCACGAGTTTTTTGCTAGCTTACCAAAGAGGATTCCTCTATTCGGACCCCTACAAATCCGTATATAAATTTTCAAGCACTATCGCCAATTTAAGCGTTACACGGTGCTGCTCGCTGTGAACCTCTGGAAAATTCTATTCGCTATAAAATGAGGTTTTTGACACGTATGCGGCTAAAGTCAGTGCCTGCCAGTAATCGGGAGGTAACCTTGATTCAAAAGAATTTCAGCGTCTTCTAGACCACCTAGAGCGTCTTCGATATTGCGGGAGACCACAGCAGTATTGATTGCCTTGAGTGTCTTAATGATTGCTGTGATAAAAACGAAGAGAGTTCGATATGCAACTATTTGCATTAACTAGCAGAGGAGGTAAATTTTGATGTTTGAATGGGACTGGAAGATGCCTGTTTAAAATAGTCATTAGCCTTGCTGCTCAATAGCCTAATGCTCGTTTGCAGACACATAATATCGGATCTGTAGTAGTGAAGTTCGGACATCGGTGATGATTAGGTGAGTTGCAGCAGTAGTCGTGCCCAATTCACTTCGATGCCCGCTTAACTGGACGCGTAAATTTGTGAAGCAGGCTCGTTAAGCGCGATAACTTCCACTGAACATGAGAACAATTCCAAAGTGGCAGGAGCGAACAGAAGGGCGGTCGTAACTGTGTGCGGTGGGTCAGCACTTTTCTCATTTATGAAACGAAACATTAATACGCGATATTCTGCTACGACATTCCCATTTGAGCAAAACCGACGGACAGTAAAAGGGTTTAAAGACTCGCAGTACGTAGTGGCTAGTAGATATCAAGCGTATACAGCATTGAGTAGGGTATACAGGGGTTGTAAAGAAAATTGTCTGTTCATTTGAAGAGGAAACTGCGGTTCGTGAAAGAGTACTCACAAAGTATATGAGCATGAAGAACGGTCGACGGCTTGTACGAGCACTTTATCACATCCTATGTAGATTTGACAAGAGCAAATACCCCGAATTCATCTCGAACGTAACCGAAAATGGTGTCATTATGCTATAAAGAATCCCAATAAAAATAACACCATTTATTATTTAGTCAGCGAGAGTACTGTATTGTTTTGAATATGTCCTCAAACACGGCACAAGGGAACAACGCGGCTGAGTGCTTGATTTTCTAGCGATGTCGACATTTACCAAGATAAAAAGTCGTCGACCGAATTGCAAATCAAATTTGACGGGGCCAAGTGATGTTTTATAGCTGGTGGAAGCATCGATCCGGGCTCTAGAGCTGCGTCACCAAGATTTCCTTTTGGAATGAACTGTGTTGATGCAGTCGGCAAGGAAAGAGTTTTTCCGGCGAGGGGGGCTGACGCTTCGAGCCAGCTGTGAACAATCTAGGCAGGAAAAACGACAGGATGGACGCTCTACAAGCGACGGGGACAAAGGTGTTAGAGGTGAGTGGGCGAGAGCTTTGCACGGGATGCTGACATTGGGTAAGGGTGAAGTCAATGGTGGGCGTCGTGACCGATAAATCCTCAAGTAGTGCATCAAATCACGTCACTTATCAGCTGTGAAACAGGTATTCTCAGTTTTGAAGCCTGTCGGAGGTATGGTGCCGGTGCTTGTACAAGCACTGACTGTGGAGAGTATGTTAGCAGTATGTGTGCAGCCGAAGTCATGCGAAAAGTGTGGCATAAAAGAGGATAAGTGCGATATGTTGTGGGAAACCCCGGCGTACGTACAGGGAGCGGAGAGATGTGATGGCTAATGCAGGGTTAAAAACGCCGAGGCACCTCAATACCATTTCGAAGCAACCGAGAGACATATGGCGGTGGCTTTCAATTGTTAGGCATAGGGGAGAGCTTTCACGCCATCGCCCAACAAATGAAGTCGTTTTCTCGCTGCAGCATTTAGACTTGCCAGCTTCATGTGTAAGCACCGCAACAATTCAACTTTAGTTAACACTGAGTAGTCAGGCCACCCTCCTAAAGCTACGATGTCTTGGAGCAGTGTGAATACTTCGAAACCCGGCACTGAGGGTGTGGTAACTGTATCCAAAAAGCGGCATGTTTGGAAACCTTCACGTTGTGTTTCATTTTTTAAGCGGCGGACATTTCGAGGTTTGCTTTTTACAACGTCGACGACACCCTCTATGTGGCTTTTGAACATTTCGAAAACCTTTTTCAACCGATCTCGCAGGTCTTATTTGACGAAGAGTTCCCTGACCGCTTTGGTTACACATACGTGTCAAACTGTTACTTGAAGGAGGTGCAAATAGTAATATTCGCTCGTAGCTGCTTTGCAATACGTTGGCCACACCGGGGAGATAAATAGGCTTGCTGAGTTTCTCCGGATTTTTCTATGATAGAAGCCTAATGTTTCATAATATGCCAGCGATCCTTCTGGATCGTATTTCATTGGTCTTCCTGCATATACCCAGTTCGCGTGCGACTGTATCCTACGCAGCATCCCAACCAGGCCGCCTTCCACAGCTTCATGTTGTACATCTTCAGACTTGGCATATATATGCGGAGTACGGCTAGGGAGCTCATGGACGGCTGATTTTACCCGACTAGTCCATATCGTGTTAGGCCTGGGTTTATTCAGGAACGGACAAAGCGAAGTGCAGGGAAAAGACAGCGAGATAAAGGAAGTCCATTACCGAGCAGGTATATGGCAATAGCAAGGCCGGCCGCATTGAAAGGAGAGTTCAATTTGCTGTCTAAAACAAACACTCAGTTTGTCACCCTGTTTCAAAAATTCCCTTTGAGCTCCTCACCAAAACTGTTAAGAAACTACAATACGAAAAGCTCGAAAGCATACTTTCTAGAAGGTATTCTAGGTTTCTTCATGATTTAGGAAGATTCAATGTGTTCAGAACGACATGAATTTGTGTTATGAGTATTCTGGGTGAAACTTTACCGTATGAGCATATTATTCTCTAAATTATTACTCCTTTAAAAATGCTATTTCTAGGAGCTGTCATGAAATCTGATATGGGGTGTCAGTTGTATAAAATATTACTCAATAGACGGCGCCTAACGTTATAAGAGATAATAAAGTGGTTGTGTGTCTCGGTAACATGCGCTGGTCCTTGTTTTTCATAGACCGGAGTCATTGCATACAGTCATTGCAGGAACAGAAAGTGCGATTGAAATAGCGGCCTTTTATTGCCTACGTTTAAATACCTTTGAATGTTCTGCATCCATTATATGTACGCCTCATGGTTACGTAGAGGAAGCCAAGGAAAAATGAATTTGTACTCACATTTGGTGCTATATTATCTTCAAAAGCGTATGCACTGATGTTGAAGCACTGCAGTGAAAGATTTAAAAAGCTTGTTTCAATTTTGATCCACTAACGGCTCGTCTCCTTACCCTCATCTACATAATAAATTGGTCGGCTTTCCTGCAACAATAATGCAGCATTGACGGCTGACGAAAAGTTCCTAGAGGCCAGCTGAAAGCATCTCACTTTTGTTTTCGCAGGTTACATACGAAACCTGCGAGCACATTTTCATAGGCATTCTTTTCATGGCTTTTACGCTGCAATTTAACATTAATTTGCCGGTACTTTAAAACTTTTAGACTCCCTACTCATCATGTGCGTTACCCGTCATCTTTCCTGTACTGGTTGGAAAAGAGTGCTGGAATTTTTGCTTGCATGCCCTGTGCAATATTTAAAATGAGAATATGTGGAGACTAACTAGTCGCAGATAGCGACAACCCGAATCAAGATTGTTTATTAAATGTGAAGCTAATGCATACGATACTTTACAAATTTATGAACATTTAGTGGCACGGAGGTAATCAGCCCAGAATATTGGCTATTTCGAAGCATTTCGTTACACATATTGAAGAGCAATTAAACCTATATGAAGTCTGTATACATCCCGGCTCGTACTTCATAATATTTAACAAATAAAAGGGAAGATTAATGTGCAATTTTCAGATGGTCTAGCAGAGCCATGCTGCGAGATGCTAGGTGCCTGCAAATCGCAGGGCCTAATCGCGGACAGCGACACATTGCTCCTGTGGCCGTCAGGCAGTGCGCGCGTTCGCGAGCGAACCCTTTTGAGGCTGTGCACATTTTGCGAGCAGACGGGTGTGGAGGCCCATCTGTTCCACCTCGCCAGGTAGTACGCATCATGACCGAACGCTCCGCTCGGACTATCTCCGACGATAACGACCGGACGTCCCACTCCGGCCGTTAAGTGCAATGTGCCGTGTGCGTGTGTTGCACCTTTTCTTAGCGACAGAGACACAGCACGCGTGCGGCTGGCGTGTTTATTTTTATTTTATTCACATAATTAAGTGCAGCGCAGAGTGCTCCAGCGTGAGAAGGCGATCGCGGGTGGGCCTCAAACAAATTCATACTCTGTGGAATGTACATTATTGTACTATACTCCTTGACCTTTTACCCTAAACTGTCTTTTCTCCATGTCGCTCACCTCTTTGATTTCTCTTACTTGTCTCTTTGCTATCCCTTTATTTCCGGTGCCCCAGTTCAGGTGTTTCAGTTCATTTCGGTAGCAGATACCGGGGCAGGCAAAAATCCCTCTTTCATTTATTATTATTTTATTTGATTCAATAAAAAACACTTACTTATACTGCAATGATTGAGTTTTGTGAGCTAGAGTCTCTATAAGAAGTATATAGGTGAAAACATAACAAGTGATTAGGCGTGTTTCTAATGTAGCCCGAATATTTGAGAGTTTAAATTTTCTTCCAGTTTCTGCTCTTACGAGGAAATGTGCACGATGAAGCGCTCAAGGTTTCACGCAAAGCACTGATTCGGAGAAATATAAGTTGCAGATTACTCGCATCAGTGCACCAGTAAAAATTATCAATCAGAGCGTGTAACCTATGATTTCTGCGCGTTTTCGAGGATGCCCACAAAAACGTAAAACACTGGGCATAGCCAGCGCTGTAACTGAATGCAGAACCATTCTGTTCTGATTCTCCCTTCGTCATCATACAGTAAAATGGCACTAGAGCGGAGGATTGCCAGCCAAAATATCATGTCGGCAGCACTTCGCCGTAAAATGATCTATTTCCAAGAAAATGTTTACTCGTATAATCAAGATAATTATCGTCTCATGAATTTTAGCAATTATGAATTATGAATTCCAGAAATTTTATTGCTATGAGAGAAAGCACAGCCATAGACAGAAGAGATTCCCACCTTTTTCCAAGTACTTGGGAAAAGGAGCGTAGTGTTTTCTCGGCAAGCAACCTTCAGAGTGGGTTTCTTAAGCACAAGATTTGACATGGCTAATATTGATTCAGCTGTAATAAGAGATAAGACGTCAAAAAAAGGTTATTTGTTGCTACGGAAAGAGTTGAAATATTTCGGTAGTTTTAATTTGTTTCCTTTTTCAGCCTTTAAATGAGAGATATTTCACATTACGTGCTTATCAAAACGTGCGCATACAAAAATATATGTCTTTTTATACACAGTCTATTCCATAAGCCATGAAGGTAAATGAACTTCCTTGCAGCCCCAAAATAAAAACGTCACGCCATCATTAAAAGTCAAAGGCGTTCAGAATGATCGGTAATGACTTCTTATCACAGCAAGAAGCAGCCTAAAGCATTTCATGGCCTATTACTCTTTCATGGCCCCGTGTCATTTTGATTCGTGTTTATTACGCGTAAAAATGTTTTAATATGATATTATCCTTTTGTAAACCAACTCTCAAGAAATGGAATATATAAGCATGAAAGCTGAAGAGCAAGGAGGCAACAAAAAATGGCACCAATGAAATGGACCTATATGAATATATTTTTTTATTGGAAACAGTATTTCTATTAGGCATTAACCTGCGTTCGTTGACATCATGTCTACCAGAAAAGACGACTGAGTAAAATAAATTCGGCAAATATGCAGTTTTAATTTACGAACGCGGAAGTCAGATGAGGGAAAAAAGATTGCTGTTTTATGTCTCAGTGATTAGTGAACTGGCACCTAAACGCCTAATATATGCGTTACATATTGACGCTGCTCCTAAATTGGGGAGCGCTAAAAGAAGGCTGCGGACGAACATAAAGAGGCAAGATCCTAGGTCTTTTCTTTTCATCTAGTGCCGAGTTAATTCCTCATTTTCTCCTTGTCATATATTGTTTCGGGTGTTTACTTCGTACCATTGTTTGAAAAAAAATGCCATCATGCTCATTACGTTTCAGCACCTTAGGAATAGGGCATGCATATCCATTTTGAATATTGCACAAATTTCTCCATTTGTGAATAAACACCAAGTGGAACAGCACATACTTACAAAGATATGGATCAAAATAGCGGTATTTAAAAAACAGCTCTAAACGAAGCATGTAAACATAAACTGGCAAGCAAAGCGGTTGTACATTCCCTTGGCTTCAACAAATCTAAAAAGAATGGCTTCTCACCAGACGACCTGCTTCGGTCTGTAACGATTGTAATGATATCTCCCAAATCGCTGTAAGAGCTGCGTGGACCTCGGTGATGAAAAACTGTATGCATTGTACACTGAAAGATAAATGGTGGTGTGATTAACGGTTGCAATATTTTTTTTTTTTGCATACACTATTGTTAGAGGTTCCTAGAATTGTGCCTGCCAACCTGCAGAGTGTCAATACATTTGGGTGTTACTTCTCTTCCACTCCTTATCTCGGAATAAGTGTAGATTTGTCGGTAAAAACCCTCTACCGGTGAAAAATAACGGTCATTGGCAAACATCAACCCATGCGATTTCCTTTCCCGAGGGTCAATTCTCCAACCATCTTATAGGCAAACGACCAAGAAACGCACACAAAATATAGACCAGCGAATCTTCTTTTTTTCTGTCAGTGCGAAGTTCTAATTAAAACCACTGACTTATTTTAAGATGGTACCATCACAAAAACTGTTTTTGAATCTTTTTTCAGAACGCTTGTAACGTTCTATTATCTATTGTCAAACACACAACGTGTTCGTATTCTGTTGCAATTTTTTACGTTCAGCTAAAACAGTGCACAAAGTTTAGAAATACCATTTGGTATGCAACAAAAATTAGGCTATTCCCATTATAATTTTTAAAGTGCCTTAAAATAATTTACAATTGCAATTGCAGCAAAATAAAAGTGATATCCAACTAACTCTCTTGAGGCCCGAAATCAGTTTTAATCTACGAAGATATTTCCTATCATAGCAAATCTTTAGGAGTTTAAGGGAGTTATTAAAACTTCGTTGGAAATCTACGAACCCCCATGAATACTTTCGAACCTTGTCTATGAAGTAGATCTAATGACAGGACGGAAATTTGATATTTAAAAACATAAATATTTTCATTCATTGCGAGAGCATAACTCTGCCTGCAGGCGCGTTAAGAAAATTAAACGTTTTAACGCATTAAAAGCATATGTTTGGGTCCGTCTCTCTTGTTCTTTGTTAGTGTTGCTACGGCGCTGTAGTGCCTCAGTACGATGAAGCAACAATTATGCCAATAACTATTAAAATTTGAAAGTTGACCGGTTTCTTTTATTTCAAATGCTAGATAAAATGACGCAAAGCAATTGGCCGCGTTAGGTGGACAAGAAAAGCGAGTAATGGGAACACTCTCGCTGACCCCCAAACAAATAACTTACTGATGGAATTCAGACGGCATATAAGAATTCAAATGACAAACAAAATATTATAAAAACCGATGCTTTCTCCTTTTTGTTTTAGCTTGCTTTTTTTCTCATATTGTTTCCTGGGTTATATCTTCGACACACTAAATCATTTGGTCTCTCGTCAGCACTCTCATCTCATCATCATAGGACAATTAATCTGTCAATGTCAACAAAGACATCAGACTCCTAACAATTCATCGCTTATGTAAGGCTAGCATTTTTTTATTTTCTTCAAGAAATGAAGCACGGAAGAGCGAGTGCCAGTAGTAACAACTCACAGGGTACTAAGTTTGAACGATTGAGAACACTTCATGAACATGTCCTGAAGATGAATATTGAAATGTTCCGTTGTGCGACTCCTTCCCTAATATGACTCGCGTCGTGTGCTAAAATCGACACGAAGAAATTATGACAGCTAATTACTTATTGGCGTTCATCTATAGCACTATAGTATAAGCAATATAGATAGATTCTACTAGCCTTAAATATTTGTGCTGCATAGTAAAATACCTTGTAATGTTAAGTAATACTGCTCCAAGAAGGACCTACTAGCATATCTGTGATAAGGATGTTGAAATGTGCCTATTTTTTATGTATGGTATAAGGCGGTAACATATCGCCTCATAACTATCGCATACAAGGAACACTCCTGATTGTTGAATACCCGACTCAAATAAAAAGAAAAAACCTCAGGGGCTTAGAGTTAGCGCTCTTCTAAGCTAACCGATAGAAGCCTTTTGATTCATCTTGATCACATATTTCATTTCACTGTTTGCGCCCGTTTCATTTCGAAGCCTCATTCTAAAGAGAATTCCCCTATGAATTTTACTCTGTATACACCAGAACCCTACGCCAAAATATGCAGGAACACTTGTGCTTTTGATTGTGCCACGAGGGATCCGTTTTCACACATCTTACAAAACGATCAGCGCCCAGTCACGCCATCTACACCTGCCACCTCTAATCTCAGCTACGAGCTTTCCTGACTAGTTTGTGGAGTGTGAGAGGTCATGACAGGACGTGGCTACTCATTACCAATGAGTCACGTTAGTGACAGAAGCTGACTCCCCCCGAACCAATAATAATTTTTTAACAGGCGCCTCATACCATCGTCTACTCTGTAAGTGGGGTCAAATTGCTATGGTGTGGCTATATTATTTCTCTAAACATTGCTTCGTAGCTGGACTTCATCTGCAAAAAATAATTTATAAGTACGACAGGAGATGTTATTGAGTAGACACGTAGGTATAGCTTTATTGAACCAGACGAACTATTTCGTACTTTACCCAATAACATGAGGACTGACACACCATGACTTGAAGCTCTCAGCCTGCTGCATCAATATATAGGGCGGTCACATCGGGAACTGTTCGAACGCGGTACTTTTAGGAGCACCATAATAAAAAAACTGCTTCCTGCTGGGTCTTCGTCTGTGTCGATCATCCTACTGATAACCTTAACCTCTTGTCTGAAGAAAGTACTCCCTCTCCCCACATGTTTCCTGTAAAACGTTTAGGCTAACAGATGACAGCTATTTTGGATGCTGTATTTTTCTTTTTTGTTCCCTCATATGAAGAGGCTCTATTGTAGAACTTGTATTGCAGTTACGGGTCATGCAAACGCTTTTTACGATTTAAGAGAATCTGTCTCTTGAGAGGGTCTGCTCTTTTTAGCAAGGAATGTTTACGTTGCCACTGGGTGCGTATCACCAGACTTCACAAAATGGTTTCGAGCTCGTTATTCTTCAAACAAAAATTAAACGAGATATCAGAGAACAAAGAGTGCAGAAATGTTAATGTAATAATGTTTGTAAACGACACTTGTGGCTTTGAAGTGTCAGCACATTGCTTCATTATTGAAATCATTTGCTCATACCAAAACATAAGTTCTCAACTGCAGCCTTCTTTAGGGCTTAATATTACGCTTGGATGACATATCTTGCTATGGCTTGTTTGTTTTTTGTCCTATAATTTCAATGAATCATTAGATAAGGTTATTCGTTAACATTATTTCATAAGTGTGCATACTTACACCAATCACCCTCACAGCCCCTAGCAACTCTGTTTGCTGAAAAGTATAAAAATTACAAAATTACTCATAATATCTATGTGCATATTTGCACGTCACTCTACTGCTGGTTGAAGTATTATGATTCAGTGATTGAAAACGCCCGTTCGGTACACTGACGCAATCGGCTGTTGAAACAGCTATTGTGAGTTATTGTTTTATTAAATATATAGTTCTGACCGGAATTAAAAATCTAAGGTTTCTTGGAGTTGTACATAAATCTCTTCAAATCTCTTCAAAGCAAAATAATTGAACAGATTTCGTTTCCTCGAGGCCAGACAACTGTCAACAGTTTTGTGTTTACTAAATATTTTTGTAACGCTATAAATAAGTGATGCCTCATAATTTGTTATAGCATTGGTATCCTATGTATGATGTGCTTCTTTTTGCTTTCGCTATGCCAAATGCTTTAGATATTCACAGATTTAAACGATTTCATATTTTCTATGCGGATATTATTACGGCATATTTATGGCTAAAATTTCTCTGTAGCTTGAGCAGAGTTAAATGCACTGCCCATTTTGATACATAGTGTTTTGCGGTGTAGCATCAATTAGATCTTTCACTTTCTGTTAGTAATAACTAGCTCTTCAAAATTCAGGACATTGTGCAATCCCTAAATTTTAGCCTGACGTGTTTTAGTGGACAAACAACTTCCACGTGCTCATTAAATTTCAATTTAATGCAAAAGGAAATATAATTTTTTTATGGAAAACTGGAGTTCAGCAAGGAGTCTCGATAAATACGTGTTTATGAAACGTTACCTTCAATCGTTTATTTAAATGTATTTTCGAAACAGATTCGGTATATAATTCAGGATTCATGTCTAAGGATAGGGTAGGATAGGAAATACGTTATATCTCTAGGAATTTCTTGTGCTAGTAGCTAGTAGCTCGGATTCATGCCTAAATATCAAAACAAAATATCTAGAGGTCATGCTCTTTTTTACATGCATTCAGAAATGAATAAATGATTAGCTGTCATGAAATATGTTCGATCATTGCAGTGAGCTGTTTACTGAAGCCGTTATATTGTGGATGACATGTGAGCTAGCTGAAGGGACTGTTTGAGGATTAATGGTGAATATTATTGTGAAGTAAAACTTGAGATATTACAAAGTTCTATACTAGTACCTCATTGCCGCATAAGTCCGCATACCCGTTCAGGCACTGCAATGATAAAGATGTCATCAG